>CALNHX010004810.1:0-119399 GCA_940337035.1 Agriotes lineatus | reverse complement strand
ATGAAGAATACCAGGTACCTTAGTCCTACTTAGAATTTTGCCGAGACTAAGAAGTTCCAACCCCAGCAAGGGATCTTTTACATGCTACACATCGTAGTAATATGGGACCCACGGCTTAACATCATTTCCGTATGATGGCATTCTGTAGAGGTTTTTATCCGCATTTTTGTATTTTTAAAAACCTCACTATTTCCGATCGCGATAGCCATGAAATTTTGACGGTTCTATTTTTGACAGAGTCGAGAAAAGTCAATTGATCAAGAATATGAACATTAAAAATTAAAAGAAAACTGAACTAGTTAAAATGACCCTGGAGGACACATATATAAGTGTGAGAATAAATGCAGGAAGTACATAACATTTCAAGTAAATCGAGGCGTACAACAGGGAGATGTGCTATCAAGTCTTCTTCTTAATATAATCTTAGAAAGTGTACTAAGCAAAATCGACCATGGTCGCACAATAATAAATAAGGAATCAAAAACAATTGTCTACATTCAGCAAAGGGGATATTTAAAGATAGGAAAGCATACCTTCCAGCAAGTTGAAACGTACAAATACCTGGGCCTGTAAATTAATAATAAAAATGCTTAAGAGACCAAGATATCAAGCAGAGAATTCAAACAGGCTTTATCATTCCTATAAACGTATATCGTAAGACAAAAAAAATAATAAAGAAATAAAAATCAGAATTTATAAAACCTTATAAAACCAACAATAGCTTATGCTGTTGAGACAAGAGCATTAACAAAGAAAGAGGAAAATGACATATGAATAAGGGAAAAAGTTTTTAAGGTTAATGCTCGGTCTAGTTCGAACATCAGATAAAGAGTAGGTATAGGAATAGGATGAATCATGAGCTATTAAATGAAATCGAAGGTGGAGATATAGTAAGAGGAATTAATGCTCAAGGGATTGCTTAGTTGGATCATATAGAAAGAAGCAGAGAAAACAAAGTAATCAAGAGAATAACAAAGTGAACCTCACTCGAGTCCCTGTATATAGGTTACCAAGAGTTGGAAAAACAACGGGATACATTTGGATTGGTTTGGATCACTTTTTGCAAGGCATGTGTGATAAAACTGTCTTTTTACATATTTTGTAACATGTTACGACCGTTAGTTTCACACATGCAGGTCTAAATTCTAATTAGGTTGACCGTATATTTCTAATAGTCGGTTCTAGAGATCCTAAGAACAACAAATACTCTGGAAACTTTCTTATCAAAAGCAAGTTAGCAAGATTGGTTCCCATAACCTCTTTGTTCGTCATATGTCAAATATCTAATTTAAATCAAAAATGTTTGTCAAATCAGGCTGTTTGCCCAACTCTTAGTAAACTATATACAAGATCTCTAGACCGCACTAGGCCCAACGGCAAGAGGGAGACCTAAAAATAGATGTCCAGGTGAGGTTTTAGAGAACAAAAACTCTGAAAGTAAAGGCAAACAACAGAAAGGATTGGAAAAACATAGTAAACCGCCAAAACACATAATAAATTGTAGACGGAAGACTAAGTAAGACATATGAGGATTAATCCACCTCGACAAACGGATGGTCGAAAGGGTGGCGAAAATTCCCTATCAAGGAATAGGCAAATTAATAGTATATTCGTAAAGGTTTGAATTGTTTTAAATGATTATTACACACAACTGTCAAATGACTGATATCCAATGGGAACCATGCATTTTTGAAAATCAACCAATCCCGAACTGATTACCTGATAAGCTCCCTAGTGCTAATTATCGACCCCGTAGATGGTGTCATAATTAGAAATAGAAATGCAAGAACCAAGCAATTTGAGTTTTTTGGAATTATTAGATGAATTTTAAATCATAATTCGTATACGGGTTTTGTGTAATAATCTTCAAAATATAAACGCGGGTAACACACTTATACATATAATTTTGCCCGTGCCAAGAGTCATTATGCTGGTTGCCCTTAGAAAACTGCCATCGGGCAAGTCCTAGGGACAGTTTTCATTGCAACCAGCACTCAACCCTTGGCGTGTGCAAAATTATTGGTAAGTATATCTCGCCCTTGTTGTATTACTGTTGAAAACTTCACGACCATGTTGAGTATCGTTGCTTATCTATAGAAAATCAAACACAACATGCGATTACAATTTGAAAAAAATGAAAGTTGGTATGTTGAAGTGTTATACAGTTTCTTTCCAAAGGCCAAACACCTGCCGAAATTAAAAAATACATTATAAAACGGGGACTTCAAAAAATATTCGTATTGATCGCAAATCTTTGGAGTTAGTGCTCAAGAAGAAATATGTATTGTCTAAATAATTAAGATGATCTTCAGATGAGCAAAGTCTGTGCAAGGTGGATCCCCAAACTCCTCTTTGCTGTTCAAAAATAAAAACGTGAGATACTCTTCTTAATTGTTAGACCTCTGCTGGGGGAAGGAACAAGAAATTATGGACTCGACTGTAACCGGTGATGAAACTATGATTTTATACTATGACTTTGAAAGCAAAAGTACAGGTCCTCCAGTCTCTGGGCGTTCAATTCTATGTTGCGAGCAACAATTTCTATGAAGCAAAATGTTGATATCAGCAAATTTAATAATTTAGTGTATTTTGGGAGTTGATGGAGTGATGCTATACGGGCGAGGCACCCCCAGAACGGTAAAGGTTTTCTTATCAACAACAAAAAATCATGACCACAGTATTTTGGGGTGTATGTGAATGTAATACCACAATTAATAGCATATACTATGCTTCTCTCTAGCACAGATTGCATGAAGCCGCCAAGAAAAAATCTTTTACACTGATCTTATACATAATTAGCCAAAAATTTGATTTTTAATTTTTAAGCATTTGTCAAAAATTTAAAACAATTACAATTTCTACAAAAACGGTACAAAATAGAGCGTTAGTTGAAGAGACAAATTTTCTCTAACATTTTAAGCTGAATTCAAAAATGTAATAATATACCGGGTGTTCTATTTAGAATAGGAGTTAACAAAAAAAATAGGAAAAAACAAAAGAAACCCTTTTAGAAATCACCTCTCACATCAATACACATTAAAATGTAATAAAAATGTCAAGTGGAAAAAAATCGTTTTTGTAAAAATTGAAAAAACTGAAAAATCACAAGAGTAAACACCTATTTCCGGTTATGTGATTTTCTTCAAAAGCTTGCTGTCGCATCTACATAGTACACAAAACTTATATATAAAGTTTCAACGCCATACCTCTTTTCATTTTTGAGATATTCTGTTTACAGGCACACAGATAGACAGTTCAATAAACAAACACATGTTTTTTTTGGGTTCAAGAGACTCTGAAACGTGAAGATCTGTTGAAAACTCAATTTCGAATTTTTAGGGTGAATCAAATACTTCCTTTATTGTAAAAAGAAGTAAAAATTATGGGAAAAATGGTTCACAAAGAGGCTGTTGCTCTAGTGACTATTTTCGTTTTCTTATGTTGCAATAATGGAAGACTGCATTGAAAAGTAACGAGTGTTTTACTTTCGAATCGCACCTGTAAAATTATTAGGCTAAATAAATCTGGGACCGCCCTTGTACACATTATCAAAGTATATGGCCGTAGTGGAATTTAATCACAATTTTCTTGCTTAATATTATTAAGCCCTGCAAATTGAATGTAATTGTTAATCTCGTAGAACTTGTAAGTACGGAGTTGCTTGAAACAAAAGTTTATGATTTCAAATTTACTGTTAATATCGCCAGCTGAAAACAGTTGGCAACATTGTTGCAACTGAGTACAACAGGTGGGTTACTTTAACCAAGTACCACTGACGGAAAACCTAACCTGCTAACCTCGAAAATGACATAGACTTACAGTGTATTACAGTATGACAATAAATATAGGATACCGAAGTTTTGCAAACTTAATTTGTTGTGTTTAACAACTATCACTTTAATATTTCCAGTTTTGATGTCTATTGTATTGATGTATGACATGCTCCACGTGACCACCACCCCTTTGCAAGCATAGTTCCCTTCCGAGCATTCTTGAAGATTGCCTACATAGGTAATTTCTAAATAGAGGTTGACGTAAATTTTGGAAGAACTGTAGGATCGCCCTCTCAATTTCGCAATTGCGACTGACTCGGGGATTTTCATTGAAAATGTTGTTTTCCATCGTTCCCATTCTCTAGAAATTGAAATTTAACGTACTTGATACTTGGTCCGTTATTTCTGCCTTGTTCGTATGGACGGTTATAGAGGTTGCAAACAAAATAATTTTTCTCGGTAGTAAAAATCTTGTTTAACACGGTTATTGCATACTTTTAACGAGAATGTGTCGACAAAAGATCGGAGTGACATTTGCAGCAATTGTCATTTAAATTGCAACTGATACGATACTCTTAATTTTGGTATCGTATATTTATTGTCATATTGTACATTTGCTACACACGAGAATTTTATTCGCACGTAAAAACAAAAATTATATAGTATTTTACAGTAGAAGTCCGTTAGGATAGCCTTTACTGCCGAGCCAGAGAATTTGTGAGACGAGCTCGAAGAGCGAGTGGAATAATACTGGCGAGGCAGTAAAGGCCCTAACGGACGTGTATTGTACAATAGTTTTTGTAATACCTACATACAATTCAGTCATATTGATATTTTTCTAATTTATTTTCATCAAAACGCTAGGTTTGTGTAATGACATTTTAGAATGATTGAGAGTGCGTAGAACGTTGCAACTGTTGTTTATAAATGTCAGTTATTTCCAATTTTGTGTATGGTTGTAAGCAGTTTTAAGTTGTAACTTATGACATCTGTAGAAAATAATGAAGATATTCCTAAAGACGTTTAGATTCTGAATGAGCAAGTTATTTTAGCGTATGTTCATGAGTTATAGCAGTCTTTTGCGCCTTCTTCTATGTGGAGTTGAAGGCTTGCTTGCTGCTGGATTTGTGTGACAAACGTCACTTTGACGTTTGGCACACAATTTAGCAGGCCGTGGTCTTTACGGACACTTTTTACGGCCGGGCCGTAAAGAGGTTGCTTACGCAGTAGTAAACAGTCCTTAAAGAAATATTTAACAAGTAGGTATTACAAAAAATACTTTACAGCAGGGTGGTACAGGAATCGTCTAGTCGTGTAGCAAACGTTTGCCAAGCTAGGTCCTGAGCAGGATGGGGTGGGTTGTCCGGAAGCGCCACTGGTTTGAGACGGTCCAAACCAGAAAACCTACAGATGGCCGTGTAAATTCCTAAACCACTAGCTGTTTCACAAAAAAAAGAAAATAATAAAAGTCAGCAAAACACCAAGACTCGAAATAACCTAGTTATTTATTTCAGTTTGTACACCTTCGAAATTCTGTGTCATACTTGGAAAAAGGCAACACAATTCTGTGATAATAGTATGTAAATGGAATAGTTTGTAAATGTAATTTTAGTGGTATGTAATGTACAAGATTTTATATTAATAAAGTCTAAAATGTGACTACGATAATCGCAATTCGTTCGAGTACCCGTGTATCAACTACGATAGTGACTTAAATATAATTAAAAACAGCGATACCGGAATGCGGGAGAATAGTAAGTTCTATATCGCTTGATTAATTAGGTAAATACTCTATCTAGTCGCGAACCTCTTCGAATTGGTACCATTTCGCCTAGGGGAGTGCTAATACACATAACATGGTGTATTTACGGTGCTCATATTATGTTAAATGTTAAATTGATGCTCCCGGAGACCCTCGCCAATAATGGTTTAAATTTTGAACATTGACAAGTATCTGACACTCGAATGCGACCAAAGCCAGTACTACCAAACGTAAAGATATTAAATGCATAAAATGACATTATCCTATTACACCAAAGTAATTGCACGTGATGTACAACGAAGCTATACAATATTTCGCATGTAAAACGACAATGAATTTCGCTAGCATATACCTAGGTAAGTATAATACATAAAGTAAAGATCATAGTGCCATAACGAACGATATTTTTAGTTCAATAAACACCAAAAGGTAGATAACACTAGGTGTTGCAGATACCTGGATCGTGCACAGAAGGATCGCTACATCAACAGCTATGGGGGATAGCTATTAAGATGTCCCACCAGCTTGAATAACCTCCAAAGAGTCAGGGCTTCATCTAACTTTGCAGGTGAGAAACGCAGTCGAGTGCAGTCACCATGGGGAGAAGCCTTGCATGCGAACTATCACATGTGCTGAGGGGCTCGGATTGGAACGGAATTGTTGCTCCAGGTGCCTTAGCCCAAGCAACACCAATGCCACAGGCATAATGGATCCCGAAAAATCGGAGAACGATACAGCAAACTAGGACGAGGAGGCCAATCTAGGACGAGGAGGCCTAAATACGAGACGTTATCGAAAAAATGTTCAACGGACAACCATAAATCAACATACCAGAGTTGTAACTGTGGCCTCGCAGTAAGTAAATTGCAGAAATATATATTTATCCCAATACAATCGGATTCATTTTAGCAATATAACACCCATTTCCTATTTCTGGATGGCAGATTCCTCAAAGAACTATGGAAACTATATAATCCACTTAAGTGAAAATTTCCAAAGATCACATGCAGCTCCAAAAAGGAAAACTTAAAAATGGTCGCCGGAAATCGTACTATCAAAACAATTTGTCAAAATTGTTACTCAAAATTCCCTAAACAAGGATTTTTCAAAGTCCCAAAAATTGCCAAAAATGAGTATGCAACCAAAGCTACACCTAACGTATGCAGGTGAATCTAACTATGAATGTATTTAAGCTAAGAAATTATCCAAACAATCCTTAACTGCTATCTAAATGTAAAATTACACGTAACAAGTGCCACCATCATAAACAGCTGCCAACCTAAGAAAAAAAATCAAAACCATTTATGGTCACCCGGTACTACGAGAAACAGGTGAAAATTGTCTGTCTACAAAGCTGTGTAAAAACATCCTCTAAGGTTTAACTCGCTCGCACTTATATGTCTACGTGTGTAGTGTGCGAGTGATCGGGTACATTTCGCCAATACGCGCCCGATGTAACAATGAGCCATGACTGCCTACGTATGTGTCGGTGATCGCATGCATAGCAACGGAATATTTCATTCACGTATTTTTTTTACTTTATTCTTAGTTTTGGCATATTTGTATTTTTTGCGAAAAACCCATAACCCTAATTTTTGTATGAGCTTCAATACCCCAATAACGCGCTATTCTAATAACGCAGTCCCGAGTTTCGCGTTATTGTGGAGATTACTGTAGTTTTCTGGGGCTTCTCTCCCCGCACCCCTCCCAATATATACCTTCCCGCACCCCCGGTTAAGAACCACTCCTTTAAACTGAGAGGTAAATATTAGATAGACAATTATGTTAAAAAACTTCAGATCTGTAATACAAAAGCGTGAACTTTGTAGGTTATGTTGTGACATTTTTTCCCGCATTAAACCAGCCCTCCATAAATAAAACAAGTAGAGACACTCAGCGTCGGTCTATTTGATGTCCAAATACCGATTTGAACGACCTTGAACGGCTTCTGGAGGATACTTTCCGATATTACCAACAGATAGCGCATGTACTTTACCACATCTACAGTGGCTATATAAGGACAGTGTGGTCAATTTTGGTCCTGTTTCTGATTGGTTGTTTTAAAATCCGCCATTAAGAGTCGTTTTACGAAATCACACATAGTCACACAAAATTGCTTCTAAGTCCTTTATTATTGAAAGTAGCCCCAATATGAAGTGGAATGAAATAATCCTCATAAAATTCGACAGTGTTCAGAGTAAGCGAATGCCGAATTTTCGTTTGTATAAGTAAATGTCAACGAGTTAAAGTAAAATGATTTTTGCGAAACTTGCGCATTAGTCCAAATCAAATGCTATAATAAACTATATAAATGTCTTAATGCCAGAGATTATTGCATCAAATTAAAGAGAATTTATGGCTACGTAACACTGAATACTCTATTCCTCTAAATTAACTGGTGGAATAAATACAACGGTTTGATTATGAATATAAAAAAAATTTTTTTGTTGAGTTTTTGTACGTAATCTCTGTGTCGATCAACGCAAAATGTTGTCAATTTTCGTTTTCTATATACAAAAAACACAATAAAGAAGATAAAAAAGGACACCTTAACTTATATTCCAATATTAGATTGCTCGTTAACGATGATTTTTAATCGCTGGAAGTGATTCCTTACGTTTCACATCGTCCCTTGCCGTTTAATTCTGTTTAAGTAATATTATTGAAATTCTTGTAAAATTAATGTTACACTGCACATTTTTTGACCACCTCACACTTGCACAAATTTTCGCGATCGTGGGTATACAGCGCTCTGCAAACCATCTCCGAACTTCACATATGTCCAGTCCGTATAAAATGACGTTTATGTCACAACTTAGCAGGGTGACGTTTGTCTTACAATTTAGCAGGCCGTGTACAGAACAATACCTAAGGGCGTGGCTGGTTGTTGTAGAGACGACTCTTAATGCTGCCTTTTTCAAAATTGACCACACTGTCCTTATATAGCCACTGTAACCACATCAGGATAGGTAGCACAGCCAGTAACTGGCTCTGATTTGTTCTGATATCTGGTTGTTAAGCCTTAGAAATACCCCCTAAATCACTGTCCCAGGCACTCTCGACAAGATTCAACATTTGGCACGAGTGTCTCTACTTGTTTGACTTATGTACGCTGGTTAAACCGTGCCAAGCCTGATCTCAATCTCTGACAGGGTTGCCATTGCTGAATATTTTTACTCTGCAGGTGCACGTTTTGAAATTTTTAGGAAAACTTGAAACACCCATTCCAAGGTTTTGGTAATGTTCCTTGATATCGACAGTATTGAGATAGCTTGATATTTTTTGACAATTCAACACATCTGTCAAATAATTCAAATAGACCAATGACAATGTAGCGTTGTTCTGTTTTCAGCCAATAAAAAAGAATTATATCGACATAATCGCTAGTGGTTCCAAGCGGCATAATTTTTCGACATAACCACTAGTGACGCCTGGCGACATAATATTTTTGACATTTTCAATGTGATGATAGTTAATCAGGCCTATTCCCTAACTTCAAATCGAATAGAAGTGACTCAAATCGAATAGAGGTAGGGCGATCGAATAGGAATGGTTTGCAATTCGTATTCCGTAACTCCGCTGGGCTTCGATCGTAGAAATAACCCAAGCCGCGTCGGTAGAAATCTAACACGATATGTAGGAGCTCATCGAAGTTACTGAAAACGCATCGAAATTGCTGTGGCACCTGCGCAGTGCTGCTGTCAGTACGACTTTCGCGGTTTTTATGAGTTTAGACAGTTGTTTTTGTTTTGCGTTTGAACATTTATTTACTTATGTTTATGAAATAAATAATGACAGCGAACGAGGTAAATGCAGGCATTTTTTTTTGAGGAGAAATTAAACGGTGAATTCAATTATAAGTGTATATCACATGTAGTTAACCTATAAAATGTTTTTACTTTGTGAACCTGTACGAACTTTGTTTTAATTAATTTGATTTTGCAGGCAGCTGTTTCAGTTGGAAGACGTTCCATACGAGATAGGAGCAATCCCTTTAAAATTCCAGAAGGATTATTTATAAAATTATATCGGTTACCAACACATTTAGTTATCAATCGTATAAAACAGATTAGCGTGTTTTTGGTAGAACCACAAAGAACTACTGCTGTTCCAGATTATATTAAGGTCATTATAAGCAAAACATTCTGACAGAAAATCGGTAAAATTTATTCAGGCTAGTTTACATGCACGCGGGATGTTCGGCGTGATTATTTCCTGAATAAATAGATAAAATTCAGTTGGTGAAGCACTTTTAATAATCAGGCTAAAATTATTCACAGCCGATTAAATTTTGACACATTTTAACAGCGGTTAAACTTTTATCATTATTAAACTGACAGAAACCATAGTGATTATGCATTACTATGGATATGAAGGAATAATCACTGTAATTTCTACCACCAACTGGAACTATTCATCCTCGTAACACTGCAAATAAATTGAAATAGCCGTTAGATTAGACCGTTGCTTGATCAGCTGTTTTTCAAACTGTACCTTTTCGTTCTGTGGCACCTGTCGGACTCTGCGTTAAAGCTTATTATTGCTTGCTAATGCAGCGTTGCCAGATCTATGTAAACAGCCACCGATAGAAATCGTCTGAGCGCCAGTAACCGCCTTCTATTACGGTTAGGGAATACCACTAATCGTAAACTGTAGGCGCAGTAGAAGTCGGTAATTTCGATTCGTAAACATTCCGATCCGATTTGACCACTTCTATTCGATTCAAGGAAAATTAGGGAATAGGCCTGATTATAATATTTCGTTTTGGTTGCTCCTATGGAAACGAACTCACAGCAATCCAAATTTCAGGTAAAAATTTGCTTTCAAAATGAATTTTTACAGTAATATTCGTTGAATTTTTCCTCGAATGTGGTCGTCCTACAATGCTCTATAAAATAGAAAAAGACATAGTTGTCGAGGGTCTGGAAACTGCAGCAAAATGGGGATTAGCTCTAACAACTAAATTTGCAATGCGTTATTCATTCCTATTTGTAGTGGACTGGGAGAACGGAATGCCGTTTTAGACAGAATTAACCTGGAATAAATTGGGTGTATTATTTTCGGGAGAGACACCCACGCTAACAGATCATTTATCTGAAAAAATATATATATATACAATAAATGGAGTGGAAGTATCAGTCGCAATTATCAATGAATATTTCGATAATTTACACTTGTCAACAGTAATATATTAAGTGTATAGAGACTTGCCGATAATCGTGGTCAGAGAATGCACGACTGCTTTTTGCAATGAATATCTTCATGACAACGGAGCTGGACTATGCACGAAATATATTTTGCATGACTATTGCATAAATCCAATATATTATAACAGTAATAAATTATTATACAAGTGTATTTAATTTTAATAAATAATGATATGCAACATGAAAAAAAATAATGTATTTGGCTAGTTCAATTCAAAACTGATGAGTGGATAATGATAATCGCATACTCTGCACTTTTCACTTAATAGTTCTGGGATTGGTTTAAAATTTGAAATATGAGTTTTCTGGTTGGTGGTATGACATCATTTGACAGTTGTGTGCAATAGTCGCCGGAAGATATCCCACAAACGGAATCGTAAATTACGACGAAAGTAATTTATCTGATGACTTTAAAAGATCAAAGGTTTTAGTGAGAAGGGGGACTCAACATCCAGAAATATGTATCGACAGTTCAAAATCAACCACCTCCATCATGATTGCGCTAGTGGTCATCTTCTTGCTCCATAGGTATGTAAAATACAGTGTGTCCCCGGATTGACTGTGACAGGTGTAATCGATCAAACCTTTTTTAGTATGGCTTTCATCTTTTGCAGTCTAGGCCTGCTTGGTATCAATTGGATTTTTACCAAATTACAGTTCAGATGGGATCCAGTTAGCAGAGTTAGTTTAAAAAGAATATAAATTATTGCAGGTAAAGTGGTCTTTCTGGTAACTTCACTCAAAAATTTTATTAAAATAAAATATTCTAAATTAAAAAGAAATATACCGAATTTCATTACTTAAATGCGAATTTTTACCTTAAAAATGCAAAAAAAATTAAAGTTACCCAGAACTTAAAAGAGTGAAATTATGTGCTACTTTGGGTGGGACATATTTTTTGGTTGTTTTAACTGAAATTGTTCGTTATAAATATAAAAAAGGTTGTGTACAGTTGGCGCCTTAGAAATCGAGACACGTAATATGTTGTGTTGTAATATTTGATTTATTACTATTTTTTTGTATTATTAGAATTGAACGATCAACCAAAAGACGCAACATTTGAAAAACTAGATAACAAATAAAACGATAAAAACTGCAGTTTATACATTTAAAAGTACATGCAAAATTGTATTGTCCCGATTTCTAAGGCGCCGGCCGTACGTTAATTTTGAATATTCCATTTTTCCATGGAAATATAATGAAATTCTGTTTATCACTATAATTTTTAATTTAGAATATTTTATTTTAATAACATTTTCACGCAAAGTTACTAGAAAAACCACTTTACCTAAAATGATTTACATTCTTCTTAAGCTAACTCTGCCAAATGGATCCCATCTGAACTGTAATTTGGTAAAAATCCATTATAAATCAAGCAGGCCTAGACCGCAAAAGATGAAAGCCATAAAAAAAATGCTAGTTATGAATATAAATTCTTAAGATTGTTACGGTTATCAAAAGCGGTATTTATCTATCCTCACGTTGATGATATTGAAACAAAGCAAATTGTCAAACGGTTGAAAAAACCATTAACATTATGCTCTAAAGTGACACTAAAAAGACAACCAGTTGATGTCTAAGATTTCTTTATAAGCATTTATTTTAGTTTTGTTGAATGCATTTTTAACTGTAAGATTAGTAGGTAGAGCTATAAGTCTTTTCCACGTTCTTTTGTCGTATTTTATTTTATTTATTTATGAAAAATATGTTTTATGTTGGTTTACATTCTGTAGTTAGCTTAATATAAAGATAAGGAACAATCTGTCAATGTTTATTTTGATAACTCATTTGAAAAATAAAGTTATATGAAAATGAAAAAAAGCATATTTTCATTTTCCGACAAAAGCAATATTTTTGCGTCGATAACTAGGGTTTTTCAAATATCTATTCTGTTGGTATTCCAAGTTAATAGTTTTGAGGGTAACTTAGAGCAGTGATAAAAAAATAAATATCTGTGTGATGTATAAATTTAAATATTTGTGAAGTTTTCTACTAATAATACATACTGCCATCATTAAACTTTTTTTTATTTTTAGTTTTTTGGTATAAGTAGTATTTTATTTTTCAAAAGTGTTCCAGGTATCATTATTCTATAGTACCTGCATTTAAGTACTTACACTAAGAGCATTGGCAATGTATTAAATACAAGTGTTTTCTGAGCCCACAAATTTGTAGTAGGTACTATTTCAAAGCAGTAGCCTCTAATACAGGGTATTTAAAAAATACGTACGGATATTTTAACCACTTATAGATCTCATCAATACAAACAAAAAAGTCCTAATAAACATGGCCCCAGAAATGCTTCGTTTCTGAGATACAGAATGTTAAAGTTTTCAAAAAAAAATCCCGGTTGCCCCTGGAATACATAATTTAAATCTAAGTGTGCCAAAACATGATCATTACTACCACCAGTAAACCTTCAAAGTTTCACTAAAAGCGGCTAAGGGGTTTTAATAGATTTTTTAGTTTTTGTCTTAACAGGTTCAGAGACGTGCAAAAATATGGGCTCTAATTGTTTTTCTTGAAAACGAAGCGAGATCGGAAAAAATCTCAGGAGACAAAAAAGTTGCGCTTTTAGTTGCTTTATTAAAAAAATATATAAAAATTGCAAAATATCTCGTAAGCGTTATTTTTTTATGAAAAAACCCAATCGATATGCTCCGTGGGCACGCCCCTGGAATTACTACAACAATGTAATAGATCCAAAAGATGCCCCGTAAAGTTATAAACAAACTGTAAAAAAATTTCATTAAAACTCCTCAAAGCGCTTTTAGATAACACAAAAAAATATTTTAAAAATAAATTTAGCGCTCTGTATCTCGGAAACGAAGCATTTCCGGACCCATATTTATTAGTTCATTTTTGTTTGTATTGATGAGATCTATAAGTGGGTAAAATATACGAACGTATTTTTTATACACCCTGTATACAGGGTGTTTTGGAATTGCACGGCACTATTTTAGGGATGTGTTCTCCAGCACGAAATAAACAAAAAAGTTCATACAAACATGAAACCTAAACGGCTTCGTTTTCAAGATACAGGATGTTAAAGTTTAAACAAAAATTTATTTTTTTTAAATATGGAAAACGCCTATAGGTATTCTAATGAAACTTGATGTAGGTTAGTATTTCATAAAGTGGCATTGTTTGGCCAAAATAAATTTAATTTGTTTTCACTAGTGGCGTATATCGGGGCCACCTCAGTTACCTTATTTTAGAAAAATCTGATACGCCACTGTTTTTTTTTGCCAATACGACAAGTTTTAGCTTCATCCATTGCAACTATACAAAAGACGTATCTTTTATTTTTTTGATCGAATAAAACTTTTTCGAGAAAAACGGAAAAATCTGTAACAGCAATTTCGTTCATTGGACGTTAATGGGACCTAAACGGCTTTGTTTTCAAAATACAGTTTAAAGAAGTTTTTAAAAAATATTACTTATTTAATAACAAACAATCTTACAATAGCTACAAAACATTTGGCTAAAAAACAGTGGCGTGCCAGATTTTTCCAAAATAAGGTAACTGAGGTCGCCCCAATGCACGCCACTGATAAAAATCAATCAAATTTATTTGGACCGAAGAATGCCACCTTATAAAATACTAACCTATACCAAGTTTCATTAGAATACCTCCAGCCGTTTTCCAAATTAAAAAAAAAAGATTTTTGTTCAAACTTCAACATCCTGTATCTTGAAAACGAAGCCGTTTAGGTCCCATGTTTATATGCACTTTTTTGTTTATTTCGTGCTGGAGAACAAGTCCCTAAATTAGTGCCGTGCAATTCCAAAGCACCCTGTATAAACCAAAACATTAAAAGGACCTGTTTAAAATTTTATATAATAATGAGTGCAAATGTTACCATAAATATTTTTTTAAACACATTACTACCACCTTATTTGCTGTAAAGAGAGTTCTGAAATTATACGATAATGAATATTAAAATGTATTCAGTTAGTAACAAACCTGCATACTTTAAAATATGCCGCTGTCTTCACTTAAGAACAGTATGTACTTCAGCAGCAATGGTCGATTTGTTTTACTTTTTCTAGCATATCAGAGGACTTAACAGTAGTTTAATTCAATTAAAGTTTTCTTTAATAGTTTGAAAAATATAATTATTTGTAGTAGGTAGGTTAGACAAAAATTCTATTATAGATAAGTATTAACGCCAAATATTTTTTACTTATATATTGCTAGTAGGGTCTGCGAACGGGGAAAAACATTATGGCGTCGACATAGTCTCACTCTGAGTACTACGCGTCTCGTGCGCATGCCTGAGAATTGGAATTCCACCTTTAGAAGCGAATTTTAAACTTGACCACTTCCCCCACCGCGCGAACGACGCTTGCGCACAGCTCACCAAGTGTGTAAAAGAGTTGGTTGTCTGTCTCACTTACGTTGTGACCTCCCCACTTACACGCGCTAGCAATATAGTACTATTAAATATATGATTAACGCTTAACCTGGCAGAGGTACGGTGGGGTATAATATGCCCCAATGCATTTCAAAGTAACATATTGGAGTCTCCGCGATTAATATCTTCGCTAAACGGCCGGCCTGTCATTCGCTTGGCACTGTTTATATTGGTGGCACTGTTAGTTTATGTCAAATTCGATGTTAGTAGGTTAGGTTTTACATAAGTTTTGACACAGATTGACGCAAAACCTAACCTGCTAATCTCGGATTTGACATAAACTTACAGTGCCACCAACATAAACAGTGCCAAGCGAATGACAGGCCGGCCTAAATTTCTTGTCCATCACAGAATGTGTCAAAAGTCGGTGTCTGAGTTTGTAGGGGCCGCAACTGTACCTTCGAATGGATCCTTTCTCTAAGTAAGTAGGTAACAGGGTTAGGTAGTAGTAGTGAGGGAGTTGTGGTTCTTATATCGATTAGAATAGACTAGCAACCAGTGAGACAAATATCTCATTTAATAAAACAAAAAAGACCGGTTTTTCAAATAGAACGCGTATTAAATAAAAACAATAATATTTCTCGAAAACCGGAACTGTCACGTGACTGAAATTCGGTTACTGACCTGACATGACCATTCCAAACATACAACTTTAATAGCTTTTTTCTCTATCTCTTACGGTTTGGCTGCTGAAACAGCGTCCCGAACAGACAAAACAGCGTCCCGGACAGACAAGTCTAGTTTTGTTTTATGATTTTGTATTACTTTGTTAGCCTTTAGGCTAAGTTTTCTTCATAATTTTTGCAGATTATTATTTTCAGCATGTCAAGATCGCCATAAATATCGAAAGTTATTTTTTACAATTTGTTTTTTGCGTGCAGTATATATGCTTAGAATATGCTGTGATTACTTGTGATTCTTGCTTTAAAAAAAACACTGAATACTGCCATTTTATGCCTTCATAATTTTTGTTATAATTTATAATTTATGTTCATTACGTGTTTCAAATACATTTTTGTTATAGATACATTTTGAGAATAATTTTTCAGTTCATATTTATTTCTTATTTTTTATAAAACTTTTAATTTGGTTGTTTTCATGTTTCAATAAAGGTCAAAACCAATCATAATATTATTATTTAAAAATTATTCAAATACTTCATACTTCAGAGGTAATAATTCAAAGATAGGGCACATTGAAGCTAAATAATAAAAAGTTAGTCTTCAGTTACTAGATATTTCTAAATACCATAAGCCATTTTGAAATAATCTTGATGTAAAATGTACATGAATTTTTATTCTAATAATACCTCTTTCTGCGCCCATACCCCACCGTACCACTGGTGTGACAAAAATCCACCGTACCTCCGAAGGGTTAACTACGGAAATGCAGTGTCCTGAACTGCTGTGATATTTCAAATGCAAATTTATTATTAAAAATTTTCCATATGCAGTTGTAATTACATGCCAGCACTTTATTTTACATAGTTTTCTGAGCAAAAGAACTACTATGACGAGTGAAATAACTACCTAAAACATGTAATGGACTGATACACCACACATCTGTGATTACATTCGAATTTTCACTGAGTGGGAGTTTTTAAAATATGCATTTTGCATGTGGTCATATATTGAAAATGTCTACCTGTAGATAGTTGGGTGTCTGCGCATGAGCTAAAGTACAAACGGTTAGATCCATTTACTACAAATATTATATTTTGCTTTCTAACAAAACAAGAAAGAAATATGAAGTTATGAAGTGTGTTAACTGTGCAAAGATAAACTGTTTCGAGAATTTTAAAGAACTCGCTCCTTACGTTGCTCGTTCATTCAAACTATTCTCTCGTAATGTAAAAAGCTTGATAACGTTACTTGCATCGTAAATTACTATTTCATAACACCTACTTGTTATTTGTCAATAACAGAACTGCCAACCTGACTGACAAGTTCCTTATAACAACCATGGCTGTTATAGATTTAAAAGCCTAGGTCGTTAAGAAATAACAGAACAGTAATATTTTATCAATATGTATTCAACATAAACACTGGCAATACTGAAATGTATTGTTGGTTACACTGTAAGTCTATGTCAAATTCGAGGTTAGCAGTCTGTCAGTCTGTGTTAAAAATGAAACAAGACCTAACCTGCTAACATCGATATTCACATAGACTTACAGTTTCACCAACAAGACATTTCCTTATTGCCAAACGTAACTTTTTTCCATAGGTGACTCTGATAAGACGAGTTTTGTAACACCCGTTACTAATACTAGTTAACCTTTTCATTTAAATTGCTTTGAAATTTAAATTTTTGTAGGTGTTATGAAAAATATTCCCTTATAATACTATCAGTAGTCAAAGTTATGTCGAATATCTTTGCTGTGGTATCACGAATGTCCATTGCGCTTAGGTTCAATTAGGACGAGTGCGCTAACGCATAAATTCATTAGCTTCGTTTGTTAGATGCTTAGTAATGGCCTTATATCGTTAATAACTATTAATAATTATGGTTTCGATCTACCCTATACCAATTGGTAACAGGGATCTTGATTATAATAATTGTTTCGATATCCATATGTTTGTATTAATAAATAGCATACTATCTTTATTATTTATTATTATTTCATTATTTGATTACTGTTACTGAGATGTCAGTATGATAGTGGTTGCATTGTACGGTAAAGGAATATTACCGTACAGATACAGTTATTACTTAGTTACCAGCCTACTTTTGTATATGAAAACAAATGCTTAATATCCTGAAACCGGTAATAGCTATTAACATATCTAGGAATGTTATGAGTATCATAACTGCCGCAGATGTATTGAAATCCGAGCTCGCAGAGCGAGGATTTTAAAACATCTGAGGCTGTTATGATTCATAACATCCGTGATTTGTTCAATAGTTTATGGGTTGCTGTATGGTTACGGTTGCCATGTACGGTAATGGACTATTACCGTACAGACCAGTTATGATTTAGTTACCAGCCTACTTTTGTATATGTAAACAAGGGATTAATATCCTGCAACCGATAAATATAATTACAAAAAAAATTGTTGGAATTGTAATAAACAAATTGAAAATTTTTACCATCGTTAATTTTAGTTAAAGTTAAATAAGTATGTTTCTAATTTTTTGCGCACTTTTCAAGACGTAAACTTGTATGATCAAGCTAATTTAAAGAAAAAAATATACTGTAAATACATGTTACCATGATACTTGTACGATTAACTATTAATAGTATTGGCCTCTCCTCTTTGAGGAGTTTTAGCCATTAAGACCCCACAGTTGCCAAAGCCGAACTGAAAGGGATGAAGTCGACACAAAACGTTTATTGCCATTGCAAATACTGGGGTTTGAACTAAGAATTTATAGACTAGAACCAGACTCTTGTACTGCTGAGCCACCTCCACAGTATTATGCAACCACTATAATATACTGGTAATCTAAACACCTTACATCCATGTACACAAGCCATGTAAGTCGCCTATAACATGTGTTTATTCGATTACTCTTGGCCACGAAAATTAATAGTGTCGCTTACATTCCTGGTACAATGGATAGGCATCAGATACCCCATATTTGACAAATATAACATGAATACAGATTCAATATTATATTTTGTAACTTTCTTGAATGTGCTTGTAATAAATCTAAACAGGCAGTATCTGTTGCTTCATCACTGTCATTTCATCTCCACTGTCCACTTGTTAAAAATAATGTTCTTTTGAAATGAGAAAAGTCAATAGCTGTGGGAATAGCTAAATTATTAATTAAATTATAATTCTGATAGTAGATGTCATACTAATTTAGAAATATCAAGGCCGACTATATTAAATGTAAAACATATTTAATATAGTTGGCCTTCGAAATATTTCCTTATTTTAAGTTAATTGCTGCCGTTAGTGAAAAAATATAACAAGCGACTTGTAATGTTATACATACTGCTTTGTAGCTATTAAGCAGCATTATGTAACAAAAATTAATTAACTAGTTCAGGTAAACTATAACACTGCCAATTATGGACGATAGCAAAATAAATATACATTCATCAAAACTAATCATACTCACGTATGTCTACTTAGTTGACAAAATTACAGTGATTTCCAACAGCTGTACATAAACTGAGTTGCATTCGGTTGTGGTTCTAATTTTTGCACTACTGAAGCTTTCCACCCAAAGTAACGAACAATAATTGTTTCAGCTCGCAATTATGTACTCATAATTCATCTAGAACCAAAAATAAAATTAGAAAGTTTGAAGAAAACAGGTAAAGATATTAGGTATTTAAAAACGACTTACCCTTTTTCTTGCCGACTTTTTAATAAGCAACTCAGCGTTTCAGAATTGCTGTAAAAATGTTGTTAGTCCACCCAAATTTTCCACAATTTCAATGTTTGGATCACACTCAGTGCAGTGCTTGGGTGCGACTTCGACAACGAGTAAATATGGAATGTTGGTAATTTCTTATCAGTTGACCTTTGCATCGCTTATCACTTATGCCAGAAATATGTCTTCTAGCATTATTGTCAAATGGTGCGTTCAGAATTGCAGATGTTGGAAGTGTTAAACCTACCTAACGAGTACGTTTTGGAAACACAAATTTTGTGGTACTAAAATTGCGTATACATTTTAAATCAACACGTGTTCCAATTTTTATGGAATCATGTTGGAAAACGGGTTGAGAAATGAAAATAGATTATTAATGGGGGCTGCTCAAAATTTTCACATTATTTAGTACTAATACTTTAATGAATTAAGTGGAATAAAAGCCTACAGAGACAGAGAGGTACATTTTATAAATAAAAAAATATAAGAAACCATTACAGCCTTAATCTAATTTCACGTTTTTCTATATCTTGCAAGCTGCTTTTTATACCGCTAAGTGGATTTGGTCTGTTTTCGTATAGTGAGCCTTGGTTCCTTGCATTGTCTTCATTTAAGTTTGCTCTTCTATTGCGCCGTTTATATCTACTATGGAATCAAGATACTTAAAGGGGTGTCCTGTTTCGAAGTTATGTTTATCAAACCTTACCATGGGCGTAACATGGGGTTTAACTTTAAAGAAGGGGGGGGGGGGCAACCAAATCTCTGTCTACCACACAAACATGTAAACTGTCGAAACAGCTTCTTGCATTGGAAAAAATGCTGCACTTACAACAATCCTGCTAGATTACCTACTGAAATAATGTACAATGTAAAAAATGATATATCTCAGTTTAATATCAATTACTATTTACTATCATTAATATTAAAATAACACATTTTTCAGATTGATGAATTAATAAACACAATAACATTTTTGGACCACAGAGTAAGTATACTTCAGTTTGTGTCATAAAAACTAATGAGCTTGAAGAGAAACAAGAAGCTACATAAAATAAACTAACAAATATATGAAATAATTAAAAGTGAAATCAATTTGTATAAGAGTATAAGACATGCCAAATTGTGGAGCAGAATATAATAATAATAATAATAATAAATTGCCTTTATTTGTTAAAAAAATATATAAAATTAGAAAAACAAAGTTTGTATATTTATAGGGCGAGGTTCAGTACACAACGAAAGTTGTGGACTGCTCTGACACCTAACCCTAGTGTAAAAAAAAAACAATAACAATAACAATAAATCATAACTACATAAATGACTAGTCACCAACAAGTAAATATGTACTACTGACCATTTTGCTTTCCGAGTAGCATCGATTTTAACTGGTACCGAAACCGTGGCAAAGAGCGTTGTTTGAGGTCTAAAGGCAAGTCGTTGTATAATTTGGCAATTCGATATGAAAAACTGCGTTTACCTAATTCAGAATTATGCAAAGGAATAGTGACATTACCTCTAGACCTCAAATTTAAGTTGTGAACATCGGTACGAAAAGTTATTTTGTTATATAAATATGGAGGTGTTTTAAAAATAAAAATTTTATGATAAAGACAGGCAGCATGGAGAAAGCGTCTGTTACACATATTTAACCATTTGATTTCCTTTAATTTGTATGAAATTCTTTCATATTTTCTTATACCAAAAATTAATCGCAGACATGCATTCTGGAGCTTTTGTATTCTGTAAATATCTTGTGTGTCTAAACATGGACCATATACCGAATCGCAAAAATCTACTTTAGATAGAACCATACTATTACAAAGTGTTATTCTAATTTTTTGACTCAGAACATGTCGATTATGAAAAATTAGTCTTAGATTATTGTAAGCACTTTGCAAACACTGTGACACATGTTTCTTGAAGCGAAAAGCTCCGTCAAGCACAAGTCCCAGATTTCTCGCAGACTCGCAACAGGTACTCGATTACCTTCTATTTTTACATCTATGAAATTTATGGCATTACCAACATCTTTCCGTTTGCCAAATAACATCACCGTGGATTTATTAGCATTAAGCTTAAGAGAGTGTTGCCTAGAAATGTCGAATAGCCGTTGCAAATCCCTGTTTATCAGCTCATGAAGGTGTGCGTCCTAATGAAGCTATAGTCTTCTTCCTCGAAGAGTTGCTTCGGCGTCAAATTCATCAATTATTTTAGGGGTGTCACTGTGAACAGTTCGTTTAATGCACAAAACTTCCAGATGGTGAAGTCTTTCTTGCCCAGTAGTGTTGCTTATGTACGTCTTGAGTCTTCGAAGACAAGAAAAAGAGCTTTCACTGCTTGCCGAACTCACGGGCACCGTCAATAATGTTTTATACATCTTATTTAAGTGGGGGTATCATCCATTTAAACTCTGTTCAATGAAAAAATTAAGCCTGAGATCAAAATCATCAGCAACGTTATACGTTATACACATATGTGAGAACACACTCAGTTCTGTAATAAATTCATTTTCTGAGTTCGTGTAGGTGGCACACACTAAGTTCAAGTCTTACTCCCTAATTTACTTTTTACTTAAAACTGAACGCAATGATTGTAGCACTTTTAAGTCATTTTTTTTAAATTTTTTGGTAATGTCACTTACCAGAATGTCTATAACAGGAAAGTACACATTTTGTCTATAGAAGTCTGCAGCTGATTGATCATTTCTATCAACGTCGCCACCACCAAGTTTTTCAGAGACTTTTCTTTTTCTTGGAATCACTGGCATATCACACTCTTCCTTTTCCGCCATTTATTCTGTTTCTTTCCACATTTGATTAAAGTTTTCTCTGTTTCGTAGTTGCTAAAGTGTAGTTACCGTTGATTTGGTTAGGTAAGATTGCTGTGGAATAATTTGTAGTTTTCGTTTGGAAGTGTAGTGATAGCATATTAGTAGTTTCTAGGATTTTTGACATCAGGTTTAGAGAAAATAAAAAAGAGAAATCGGCCACACATCTCAAAAGAACGTTTGCTTCGGATCCACTAACAATGTCATTCTTTGATATTGATTAAAGAATATCTAGTATGACAGTGAAATTTATCAGAACCGAACAAACAACAGTTTCATCTTGTATCAGACAGAGACCTAATTGCTGTAGATTTACTTGCTTCAAGCTTTTGGATATTTTCAAAATTATAGTGCCTTTTCGAAGAAGTGTGATCATAACAAATCGATTCGTGGGCTAATTTATAAAAAAACACTTTATGACGACTTGGATACAATTGCCGGCCGGAATAGCTCTAATGGAGACGGCGTGCAGTTCTGTAAGTAATCCAATTAATTAAGAGATAAAAAGGGCGCCAACGAATCTTTACCAAGTAACGACAAGTATATCCAGGCATTCAAAGAGTATTCGTAAACTCAAGTAGTAAAAAATATTCTGAAAGAGAAGCTCAACTTAAGTACAGGTAGCAGTAACAAAATCGAAGCCACAAGACTGGTATAACAGTATAATTGTTATTAATTCATTAAATATTTATCACAAATTTCAGGTAATTAACAGTATAGATATAAGCTTCGCGAGAACACTAAATTACATAAAAGTTTAAGCAACGGTACAAATATCATTTGCAACAAATTAAAACCAATTGCGGTGGTGATTTACCCCCGTTCCGTGGTTGGGAAAAATCATCAGGTAGCTACGCAGCTAATGAGGCCAGCTGTATATCGCAGCCGGTGTCCAAAACTCTGGTTGAATTCTATAGCAAAACGAGGCGAACGCACCGAAAACATAATTATATATTTTCCCTGGTTGATCTCCTTCTGCACGTTATGTATATAAAAGGGGGTCCAGATAAACGAAACAGTGCGTTTCCCAAGCATTCACAGGCTGGAAACATGCAGGTGCCACAATCGCTGGTTCAAGGATAACACGCTCGATGGCAAAGGTCAAGTTTCCACAGGGTCATGGCAAATTTCCGTAATCTATGTTACGGACTAACCGCTAACAAAGAGAAAACTCAAGATAAAATTAGGATCGCTTTCGCTAGAGCAAAGCGCCAACAGCATCAAATAACTCACCCCAAATGGTATTGGGCCACGTGGAAGATAACCTCGGTAAAGCTCTTCTAATCAGCTCAAAAACGGCCAATACGTCCCTAAAAACTGCGAGTGCTACTGCTCCGCAACATCAGGCAAGAACCGGAAAACCAATTCCAAAACTTGCACTTACTAATAAAAAAATAATAATTTATTTTTGATTATAACATGCATTGCGGTTGTACAAGAAATGTTGTGTATACCACTTCCCCGAAATTTTTAGCTTACTCGAAATAATTTGGACGAATCGACTTTGTCTCGCCGGCCAAACAGTCATTTCGCAGTCTAGATATACAAGTAGCTATGCATTCACCAGTTCTTTTTTCTCTATTTCAACGTTTTCTTGCTTTTTTTGTTATATCCTAATATTTATCATCTCTAAACATTTGTCTCTTTTGCGAGAAGATACTGCTCAAGGAAAATAAGCCTTACAATAATTAAAGTTCCTGTGGCTGTTGCCACGTCTTACATCTCCATCTCCAGTAGTGTCAATTATATTAATCTTACTTCTTCTTTTAATCTTTTTATCATGTATCCTAATATATTAAAGGTTAAATAAACAAAAAGTTTTATATTTCAAGGAAAAGTGGGATGTATGATGCTAGAACCTCTGTATTGGGGTCTTGGAA
Source organism: Agriotes lineatus (assembly GCA_940337035.1). Taxonomy (NCBI): domain Eukaryota; kingdom Metazoa; phylum Arthropoda; class Insecta; order Coleoptera; family Elateridae; genus Agriotes; species Agriotes lineatus. The sequence goes on along the minus strand of CALNHX010004810.1, from coordinate 95,203 downwards.
ACTAGCAATATACGTATCAGTTTATCTAGATCATCGCTTTGATACTACCAAGATCTATAACTTGTTGGCCGCAGCTTGGCCGAGTGTGTTGCTTTTTAGATCATCCCTCTGATACTACCGAAATCTATAAATTTTTTGCCACGGCTTGACCGACTGCCTCACTTTATACCCTACCTCCTAATTAATTATTTTCCCACATAGCCTGCAACAACACGAAAAATTCCGCTAAACCGTTTAGCGGGAGATCCACTCCGAGGAAGCGCTCGACCAAAGCTTTATTAACTCACGCAGCCCAAGGCTGGCAAAACGTAAATATCAATTAACCAGTTATAAAAGTGTTCAAGCGTGCAGCAGAGCCCGATAGAATTTTACCTTTCGAAGGCTCGAAACCGCGAGTCCAGCGAATGTGTATCCTTTGGTGAATTTCAATTTTGCCTACCCCAAAAAAATTAAATTTGAATGAGGTCGGCGAGTTTTAGCTTGGCCGGCAGCCGAACAAATATTAAGCGTCCCCAAGTTCACGGAGGTAGCCTTAGCGCTCTTAGACACGAGCAACTAGCAGCAACGTTGTTTTGTTATTCTTGCTTCTGGTTTTATCATCCCTGGAGCCTAGAGAAGCACGTGGAAGGAGAGCTTCGAACTTAAGGCGGCTTAGGAGAGCTCGTACAGATTTCTAGCGAGCGAGGTGAATTTCCCTGTAGCGCCTTGAAAATAAAATGTTTAGGCAACTTTAGATACACCACTTTGTTGTGTACATGGCAATTTCGAAAGCCGCTTATTTCTGTAAGTGTCTTATCTGTTAATTTATTACCTGCTACCTGCGACAAAGTTTCTATTTTTATAGCCGAGTTAGCTCAATGCGTCCTTACGTTTGATGTCCAATAACCAAATAATGTTAACTGAAATGTTTTGGTGCAACTGATATGTTGTAAATAATTGTAGTTAAGAGGTTGGAGACTAATATAATTAACTATTTATAGATAGTTCTCGTATATTTTTCGCTCACATTTTTAAAATTGCTTATTGAACAAACTAATTTATTGTTAGTCAGCACCATCTATGACAATAATCTTATTTTGCAACAAAATATAGGTAATTAGTAGACGAATTTGAAAACATCAATTACTATTATAAATGAGAGACGACTGCTACACTAATAATCCTTATCTGTATTTAGTATCAATTACGGAATTTTGCCTTTTGTTTGTACAGGTACGTATGCGAAGTTAACCTGGTTATGACCAAGCAAGTAAACGGTACAAGGCGATCTTGCATTTTCAAATATGGATGACCCTAAAGTTTCCAGAATCAACTATTATAATTTATTTCGCAAAATGGAAAATGACAAAATACGTTCAAAGCATGAAAACAAATACATAGGTATACTTGAAGCTTTTTATGACGATTTATAGTGACACCGGAAAATAATATCAGGTATCAAGTATCAGGTATATTAATAGTTATTTAAGCATCAAGCTTTTACCAGTCGAGAACGAGTTTGCCAGCCCGAGCGAGAAAAGTCAGAAATGCAGTCACAAAGGCTATAAAATACAGACAGCAGGAAACCGGAACATGGCCTGTCAAAGTAAACTTGCTACGAGTTGATATCATTAATGGACCCAAGCACATATTTGGGGATCATTCTTCATGTGCTGACTACTTTTGTAAAAAGGATCAAGTAGAAGTACGACGTTATATAATTTATTTATTTAAATTATTTTAAATTTATTTGTGTCCTTTTTGATAGATATATTGCTATGGTACATAGAGAGAGAAAATAATTTAAATATATAGAAAATTAAGTGCAAAGAATGGAATAGTATTCGTATAGTAATCATTGAAAAAGGCTATGAAATATTATAATGCAAACAACTTAATGTTGCAGGATAATGAATCAAAGTCCTAATATAAAATGTCTAGAGTGTGGCATTCAATTTAAATAATGGTAGTCAAGAGATAGAAAAATATGTTTGAAGGGGATTATTAAATAAACAAACTTGAAAACTGAAATGTGAGGTATTTTTCGACTAATAAACTTTAATATACTCTAGTCCTATTTATCTAAGAACTATTTTGGCATGATAAATGGACTATACATGGGATTTACGTGGTACTGAAGTATATAAAATATAACTCGACAATGTAAATGAATTTTGCATGGTGTAGCTACAGGAGTGCAAGTAAATACAAAGATAAAATATAGCAAGAATGGAGGATCAAGATTATTAATTGGAACTATATAATAAAACATCAGTAAGAGTAACGATTTGGATATAATTGATTGGAATTTTAATACAAAGGATTGACGATTGGACGTTCTTTTGGGAGTGTTGACACTGCTTGGAGTTTCTGTGTGCTGTGCCGGAGGGTGTTTGGACTTGGTGGAGAACTGTCATCTTCCAGCTTAGGACGAGGTTGCTGTTTGGAGTTTTGTCACAACAGACTGGGTCCCATTGAACGGAGATCAACTTCCTGACGACTGAGGGAACATACATGAGGATTTGGATTGTTAAACAACGAGATTATTTTGAGGATACTCACAGCTGGACAGTTTGAGTCGACAACGTGATGGATGCAGCGAGTTTACAAGTGAGGTGATTAGTGTTTATTTACAGATAGAACTGAAGGAAACAGGCTGATTCAAGCTACTTGGAAGTTTGAGCGTTGCAGGTTAGTTAATAATAAATACATGCTAATGTTATCTGTAACAAAGAACATTTAAAATTGGTTCATTAAGACAAAGAAAGTCATACTTACGAATTGATTTATGAATTTTATATAATTTGTAAAGGATCTTGATTAGTTATCTGCACAAGCAATTGCAAATGACATAAATGTCAAATTTATTGAAGTTTTAACATAATTCAAATTACAATTAGATTACTTGATATTTCAGAATCTACCCCTGAGTTGAGATACATGCTATTCCTTTTTATTAAGGTTAAAACCATTATTATTAAACGAACATAAGTCTATAATCATAGCAATATATAATAATATCTAAATTTGGTTTTAAATATATTTTCTTTCAGGAAAATATCGTCCCTGATTTAGAAACAAGCGGTTTATTTGGCGTGTTGAAAAATATTAACAATCGTCTTGCACAAAATGCTGGTAGCTTATTATATGATGTGGACACTAACTCGGCGGAATCATATAATTCCATTGTTGCAAAATTCATCGGTGGTAAACGGATCAACTTTTCGTTGAGAGGAGCATATGAAATTAGATGCAAGGCACCTGCAAATTCATACAACACCAACGGAATTTTTTTAAATCAAGTTATGGAGAGACCCTACCAATACCAGATTACATTTAACAAGATTTAGAGAGAAAAGAATGAAGGCGAGAGAAATTCGCAAAATGGGTCATTTTTGATTTATATTTATATAAATGTAGGTAGCTCATAATTATACTAACATTATGTACTTGTAGGAAAGCAAAGAAAAAACAAATCATTTGCGACGGCTGACGACAATTATGGTCTGGAAAATTGTAATTCTGTTCCAGATATTTAACTCGCCTTATTTGCTACAAAATGTTCAGAATTCTTACTTTTATTGCAACAAGCAGATAAAGAAAATATATTGCAGGAAACAAAGTTTCAGTCTAACAGTGGCGTCTGGATAAGTAAAAGAAAAAAAAAGAATTACGGCGTCGTGCTTTGGAAAAATTTGTAAATTACGGAAAATAACATCCACCGCGAAAAGAGTTTTTGATTTGCTATATTCAACGTTTAAAAGAAATAGAACCACCTCATGGGGGTTGGAAAGTAAAGATATTGCTACTTCAATGTTTCAAGAGCAGTTTGGAGAAGTAGTTGAGCGTAGTGGTTTAGTCATTGACGAGCATCACCCGTACATGGCATGTTTCCCTGATGGGTTGGTTGGCGATTTTGCAATTATCGAGAACAAGAGCTCTGAAAAAAGCGGTGAATTAACTCCCCTCGAAGTGGTCGTGAAAAAGAAAATTGATTATTGTACATTAGAAAATGATAGCAGTACCATAAAACTAAAACGTAATCATAATCATTATTACCAAGTACAGGGTCTGCTCCATTCACAAAAAGGGAATTGCGTTATTTTCTTGTTTACATAAAGGGGGGGGACTACACATGGAGGAGATTACGAGGTAATATAAGGTCAGGCAGAATGAAGTATCCATTTTAAATTCAGCTGTTTTCGTTAACGGCTAAATTTTTATTCAAAAATGAAACAAAGGGTTCTTCAGGAAACACGGAAATTTTAGTTTTTAAACATTACATCAGTCAAGTAACCTCCTTCTCGCTGCTGGCACTGTTGTAGTTTGTTCTTTTGCTTTTTCTTTGGCACATGAGGCAGTAGTGCGAAACTTGTGTACCCACTTTTTAATTGTTATTCGACTAGGAACTGCATCTCGTGGATTTAAATGAAAGTGACGACGAAATAAATGCCGGGTGGTTACAACAGAATTGTTATTTTTAAAATAAGCTTCAACCGCAAAATAACGTTGAATATTTGACCAATGCTCTATATTCACAGCTAAACTGACATTTCTCGCACACACTTTGACAACTTTCTTAAATTTCCATTTATCGCGAAAGCATAGCGTGGTGTGTTGCCTAACCCCTATCCTAAACCCCCTTAATTTGGTTTTGAAGTGTCAAATTAAAAATGGTTAATTTAGTGGCTATCCAGAACTCTTTCATTTGTAATTTATGTGGGGCAAAATTAAGCCTTGCGCTGGGTGAGCTGCAGTTTTCGAAGACTGTTACTGCAAGTTAAATTACAAGGTTAGATTTAGTCGCTTCTCCTTGTGAGCAGATTTGGGAATCGGTTTCAGGGAGGAAATATGCGAGATGCCAGTTATCTAATCGATATGCCACGATGAATATCCAATAAAATATTTACACTACTAAAATTGATGGGTAATTGTTACATTTATAATTTACATTTGAGTTGTCTAAGTCAAATTATCTTGCGGTAACCGACGTTTGAATCTTTTATGTATACCTTTTTTCCCCAGCTGATGCACTTCAGTAACAAAATTCACAGATTTCGCAATCCTTGCAACCATCGGAGGGTGTTGAAAACAAACACGATATATAATGAACATGGTTTATTATAACGTTCAAAAATGCAAATACACATGTTTGTCACATATAAAACTCAAATAAATTAAAATTAATATATAAATGTTGGTTACTTGGCCTAACTAATACACTAAAGTAATGCTTAATGAACAGGTTACAGCATTCATTATTATACCAAAAAAGAAATACAAATTAGCACTGAAATGCACCCAAAATGTCAACGTTAAAAATATTATACAAACATTTTAAAAACGCACCCAACAAAGGAACTGAATGCAATGAACAATGCGAATGTACATAATTAGGATAATTATTAGTAGCTTCAGCGTACTTATGCGAACGTTTTGTCCGCCCGTCCGTCCGTCTGGATCGCTTGTAACTTTCGAACGGCTACAGATATCGAAATTTTGAAAGGGGGCAAAGTTGTTGCTAAGGTCCCGAGCACCTTCATGCGCTATTTGGTTTTGGCGAAAGTGGCGATTTTCCACTTTGCAAAATTTCCAAGCATTATAGCACAGTGGCGGCTTGTCCACTTGGCGCCATCTACAGAAGTTCGGTGGTCACGTTTTGAACTACACATTCTGGGTGCACTATAATACTTAATGTTTTCGCAGTGCTGAAGCTACTCTTTAGACCTGTAGTTGAGCAGTTTATTTACCAATTGTTCGTATTTAAAATTTGTCCCTGGTATGTATTGCGAAGCACTCGTAAGTACATTGGATGGTCCAGCGACTGCATTATCATACAGTTACAGAGATAAGTTCTTACATATATTGCAGACCAATCCAATTTGATTATTTTTAATCACGTGACTCAGTTTGACAAATCAGACCACACTTAAAGTGAAAACGACCCTAGGGTGATTTTCAATCACTATGGAAACTACCTAATTAAATTTCAGTAGTATCCTATCACAAGTTGGTGGCACTGTAAATCTAAGTCAAATTCGAGGTTAGCAGGTTAGCTTCTCCGTCAGTCTGGTGCAAAACTGACGCAAAAGCTAACCTGATAACCTTAAATTTGACATAGACTTACAGTGCCACCAACATAATATTATTATAATGAAGTGTCAAATTAATTTGTCAGAAAATGCCTAATTTATTTAAGAACTTATCTTTCCGAATTCACCGCGGCCAGTGATAAATCCTTATAATTTTGACAAATAATATCCCTCAAGTGCGTTGCCTTTAAGAAATAACCCTCGGCTTCGCCTCGGGTTATTTCTAGGCAAGCACTTTCGGGTTGTTATTTGTCAAAATTATTGCGGGTGATTATCACTGCCCTTGGTAAATTATAGTTGATAATACGTTCCATAATGCCACATTCAGAAGGCTCTAAAAAGCAGAAAACAATACGATTTTTGATTTTAAAAAATAAATTGAAAAAAGAATTAGAGAAATAAATGCATTATATTAATATACTAATTTGTTTGGCAAAAAGTATAGACAAAAAAAAACAGTTTCGATATTTTTCAGTTATAATATATCAAGGCATCATTATTTTGCCGGAAAAAAAATTTGCCCGAAAGATCGTTGCTTTGGTGAACTACCTAGGCAAATTACATCATCAAAAGATTTTCTCATTACATTTGCCGAGGAAGATTACCTATAAGCAAAAAGTCTTGAGTTCAAATTTTACCTCCAAAATAATGAGATTGAGATATATTCCATCAGACTATTTCCCAAATAATATAACACGGAAAATAATAAGACTCGTTTTGATGCCAAGGGACTTTTTTTTGTTTTTGCCGCTGTATTCTTAAAGCGTTTGATCGAAATTTTAAAATGAGATATCAAATCATTGGTCCATTCGATATGCGGGAAATGGTGGACAAAAAAAAATATACGATTAATTTATTCACCTATAGAAAAAAACAGCTCGCTGCCACGGTTCCTATCGATTTCACAGCGAATAATGTTTAACTCCTGTTGAATAATGCGCGCTTCCTGTTGAATACAGGCGACTTTAGTCCAGTCATTCGAAATGTCACATTTGAAATTAGATTTTCCCATTTTTAGCACAAATTGTAAAATGCTTGAACGATAATTAGAGAAATGTGCTTACAAACAAGATATGACCATGAATTAAATTTTTTATTACCGATTTTCTACAATTCCAACACACATTATGAATCAGAGGCTAAACGCTGTCTGCAGTTGAAATTGTTTATCTGATTACCGTCACCACAACCGCTACATGAAATTTGATACCAAAACAATATTTTAGAACAAACACTATAATTTGATTTTAATTTTGACACTTGGCGTCTCATACTTGTAGTTAATGTCCATATTATGCTTACTAAGGCTAATGAACGGAAATTCTACTTACAATATAATATTTTGTGCTTACCAGCTGTTCGCTTATGTTGCCTATATAAGTGACTCACTCACTCAACTTGATACACAACTGCACTTTACATGCGCGCGCTGCGTGATGCTTGAGCGTGACGATTTCGTGACGGGATTTCGTGACGGTCGAAACCTCGAATCAGCTCCCTATAAGTGTTTTCAACACCAAAAACATATTCACGTCTTTTTAATGAACTCTTCTATTGTTGGCTGATTAAGCTCATAGTGCATTTGTGTATTCCGGACAAACCACTCAGCATTAGTCACCATTCTTAACACTTTGTTTTGAAACACTTGCATTACCGAGTATGCGTTTGTGACGCAGCACTCCACACTGGACACGCGTACGTTAGAATTGGTCTTAAGATCGAGTTATGTATTAACAAACCGCAGTTTATTTTTGGGGGAACTTTTTCTATATATTAAAGGGTATAATATACCAAGTCGAGTGTAAGCTTCGTTTAGTTTTCGGTTTATGTGGTATCCCCAGCAAAGTCGTTGATCGAGGTATACACCTAGGTATTTAACTGCGCTGTCTGGTGGGTTCCATTTAATAACTTGACCACTGACTGTTAAGTCCGCTGGCTTGATGTATCGTTTCAATGTAAAAATATTCGCCTCCGTTTTAGTTGGGTTGATAGTTATACATCATCTTTCATACCATTTTAGTAGCCGATTAATGCCGTTTTGTAACGTTGTAATTGCATGCTGCAAATTGTCGCTCTGTGTTACTAGTGCTGCATCGTCCGCAAACATGGCTGGATGTCGATTGGTTCTGGAACGTCATATATGTAAATGCTAAACAGGGTAGGCCCCAATACAGAACCCTGAGGTACTCCAGCTTCTATATTTTTCAACGATGAAAGAGTTAATTCTTACGGAAAATTTACGATCCGTGAGAAATGATGACAGTATTTTAAACAGGTGGGTCGGTAATTTAATTTGGGCTAGTTTTAGCATGAGACCATTTAGCCGTACTGTGTCGAAAGCCTGTGCTATATCCAAAAATAATATTGTTGTATATTTTTTATTATACACAATATACTACCTACCTTTGGACTTATCTCTTCAAGAATGGGATGCAATAATATTCCCTAATGATACTTTTCTTTGATACGGTTGGGTCTACAGAAATTTTCGCGATTTGTTAGGGTTTTCAACAGTGACCGTATTATGAACACATACTATAGGCGTTTCGATAGGTGTAACAACCAGTATTTGTTGAAAGTTATTAAAATACTAATTCTTTCTCTTCTTTCCGTATTTTAACCTCTATCTGGGTCTTCCGGAGTTCAATATTTTTTCACTCTTTTATGTTCATCCAAGGGCCTTGCTGGATATCCCACTTTTGCTTTAGGCCTTCTACTTTCTCATTCCAACCTCTTCTTGGTCGTCCTTTCTTTTTTCTTTCGCTTGGTTGCTACTCCTTTGCTTTTTTCGGGAGCCTGTTATTGCCCATTCTTTGGACATGTCCGTACCACAAGAGTTGCTTTTTTTCAATTTCCTCCAAGATGTCCGTTTCTGCATCTATTATTTCACGTATTCTTGTATTTCTGGCTCTTTCGCTACGATATATTCTCGCTGCTCATCTCCAATAGTCCATTTCTATTACTTTCAGTTGGTTTTTATGTTTTTCGGAGAGCTGAAAGATTTCGGATCCATATAGTGCCACACTTTGAACCATAGAGGACTAAATTAGTTTTTTATGCTTTTTACTTATATTTGCATCAGAAAGTATACCATTTCCGGCCTTGTATGATTCGCTCTTTTACCTCCGTGTTATATAATCCTTGCTTTCTTACTGTTGCTCCCAAATATTTGTATTGTTCACATGCCGGTATAATTTCTCCTGTTTCTAAGGTTAGAGCGTCTTGTTCATATCCTATACTTAAATATGTTGATTTATCTACATTGATTTTAAGCCCCCATTTACCATATTCCTCTATAGCTTTTCTTGTCATGTATTCAATGTCTTCTATATAATAATCTGATCATCGGAAAATTGTAACGTGTATAATGTAGTGTCCTCGTCCAGTGGTATTCCCATTCCCATATATTTCCTTTTCCATTGTTCGAGTGCATTTTCTATATACGTATATCGTAAATAACGTCGGTGAAATGCAGCAACCCTGCCTTAAACTTTCGTAACTTTAAATTCTGTTGTCAGTTCAGCTCCTACTTTTACTCTCACTGTTTGATTGTCATACAAGTTCTTCACAGCCCTGACTAATGTACTGTTGATCTTGCGGTTCTCCATGACATTCCACAGTTTCTTTCTTACGCTTTTGATATGTCGAGAAATACTAGATGTAGCTCTCTGCCGGTTGCTAGTTTTTTCTGCACAATTTGTGTTAGACAAAAGAGGTTATCCAAACATGATCTCCCTACCCTAAATCCGCTTTGTTCTTCCGATTCTTCTGTTTGATATTGTTGCTCACTTAAATCTCGAATAATTCTAAATACTAATTAAGTACCTTATCTTTGAGATTCAGATAAATGGCAAATTTTTAAATGTTTGTTTATATTAATTCTTAAACCTATTTAATCCTGTCGATACAGTTATTTTGCTGTATAAATCCTATTAAATCATTATTTTTATTTGAAATATGTTACATGTTTTTGTTATGGTTTGCAGTACCACCATGGTGTCATGCCTGTGATGGGGAGGAAGTTCCGCTACAAAAAACCTCCTGGTGATGCAAATGGGTAAGGTATCTAGCTCCAAGACTTTACCCTTGCCTCAGTTCTGGAATTTGAGTTGTTCCTCATTTTTGTCTGCAGACTACATAGAACTGCACTGCGCTTTACAAAAATAATACACCGCTTTTTAAAGAACTCTATTAAGATAACACTCAGAATATACATTTTAAGCTGTTCAGTCTTGCAGCTGGAACCACAAATACTGAGATTTGAAGGCGTTATTACACGAACGGGAATATATCTCAAAAATCTTCCACAATATGCAACTTATCTGCTAAATCACATAATAAAATGAGTGGTAAGCTACAAATCCAAAATTTTCTAGTCTTAACACATAACACACATTTCAAATTTACCGCAAATCGCACATACAACGTTAAATAATATACCTACATAAACTTTTTCGAGTCTCTTCAAATGTAACTTGAAACGGGAGTAAAATAGATAACTCCACGGGCTGCAAAAGCGTCAATTCTACACTCTACGTAGAGATAACTTTTCCAGAACTTTTCTTTAAGAATGGGCACGAGAAATATATACGGGAAGTCTGCGTAAATCCACCTCGAGTTGAAGGAAAAGCTTCGTAGTGCTTTTCGGGATGCCGGAAGACGGCAAGATGACAAATTGAATGTACAGGGCGCCGAGGACGCTTTCGCTGCAAAGGCAAAACGGTATTTGAAATCTGAAACCTATCAGCCTGCACTTCGTGATTTGCTTAACCGGCACGATATGGATTCCTGAGTGACGATGTTCACGGAATAAAATAACACTCCACAACGTTCACATCTGGACACTCCTTGACGATCTGTTCTCTCTTGATCCAACGCGAAAAGGTATTCGACGATACGAAACACACGGCTCCATCTGGCACGTACATTTAAAAGCTAGTGGGCCGGAGATTCCCAAACGATCTTAACAAATTGCATCTACTGGCTTTCACTTTCTTGCTTGAAACTGGGAAATGTATCTCTTACTTTAATTTCTTTATAGTAATCTCGCTTTCTAACTTTTATTAATACCCTGGAAAGTGTTGTTAATGGAATGTGGTTATTCTGTGATTTATTATTTTCTACTTTAAGGTTGAAATGTTCGATAGCTTCAGCTGATTGATTTTGTTCCCTCTCTCTTTCTCTCTCTCTCTCTCTCTCTCTCTCTCTCTCTCTCTCTCTCTCTCTCAGGCTGTTGGTCGATTTCATCAGTGTCTTCAGAAAATCTTCATATTCCATTTAAATATTAAAAATATTCACTTCAAACAGCATGAGAACGTTTTTTTCTCTTTGTTGGCCAGATATGTATTTGTACGAATTTAATCGGGGTGTGCAAATAATAAAGTTGGAGGGATAATTTAATATAAACGGGAATATTAAGTACTACTATTATTTAACAAAAAATATATATTTGCATTAACTTCTAAAGGTAAATAGCTAGCCAACTTAGTTCTTCGGTGATTTACTAATAATTTTCTTGTACTGCATCGTCACTTTAGCATATACAAACGAAAAGAACAGCTCCATAGTAAAGACCAATACTGCTACAAACAATCCACCTGCCCACCCAATAAAGACACCTTGGAAATGAGTTACGGTCAAAATGATTTTAGCTTCCCTGCTTTCTTGCTTTAACAGTCGCAATCGAACATTGAAATTGAACTTTTCGTAAAATCCCCCCTCAGATAGCTTCCTATTAAGGGCATTAAAAATGGGTAGAAAATAATGCCCCTTCCTCATGCCGACGACTACTTCTATAACGCTAAAGCCAGAATTTAGTTGTATCTGGTCTACCAAGGATTTCTCCCTGGAGAAAAACTTGTTCATTTTTTGTTTTCCTAAACAGATGGTGCAATTTTTGTAGTAGGCCACACTGCTATTATACCGCTGGTGAAGTTCACCGGATCTTGCACTATTAAATTTGTAGGAATTTTTTCATATGGTGCATAGTGCGTTAGGTTTTATATTAGTTTCGCGAGTTACTCTTTTAGTAACTCGCTCATAGCGTGGATGCGTTAGCACGCTGTAGAGTTTGCTCTGAAACACGTCGCAGACCCGCATACGATAAATTAAATAAAATAGAAAGAATAATCGGCTAGAATCAGCGTTAGGAATAATAGAAGGCGTTGTTAAGTGTAAATGCTAAAACGACCATGGCACTTTTATAAATGCTTGAAGATGGGCTTATCTTCTTGATGGACCTTGCTGTTCCCCAGGAAATAAAAACTGCTATTATAAATATGCCGCCGATTAAACCCCAGGCGATTGCATGGAACACAGAGAAAAGTACCTTAAGTCCGCTAATTTCCGAAGATTTTGGGGAAATGCAAATGATATCGTCCTTGAAGAAGTATTCGCTGATGCCGTATTTCTTAAATGCCTCGGTCGATCTGTAAAAATAAGGAAAAATCAATATATCTTCACTACTTTAATGTGAATATGCATTCAGATTTTGCTCATTTACAAAATCAAAAAACAGATTGGCATTTAAAATATCGCCTCTAAACTTCAAAGAGCTCATTACTTCTACATATGCTGACATTGTACTACGGGCTACGCTCTCATTGTTGTATAAAGATGTTACTACTGTAATGTTGCACCCCAGCAATCGTTTAGTTGTTCTGAAAAAATGCAGTTGTGGAGATTGCAGTGAAAAGGTTTTCAGACAATTAGTTTCTTTCCGGAAGAGGTTAGATGTGTATATGTGATAAGAGTTCTGAGTTGCATTGGTTAGTTTGGCGACTAAAATTGCGTTAGTTATATCGAAACTCCACAGAAGCATCCAATTACTTGCAAAATCTTTACCATCTTAGTCGATAATGACAAATTTCGCTTGAGGGCCTTGGCTTTTGTCCCAAATTGCCAATCTTGTTAACTTAGATAAGGAATTGTTCAGAAATTCAGTAAAAATCAAGTAATTGCTTTGAGCTTCAATTGATAGACACATTGGCTTGTCAAGTGTAATAACGACAAGTGGATTTTTAATTTCTTCCGGAATCAAGGATTCGTTGTGGTTTTCGAAAATGAAATAAAGAGTTTCATCAGGAAGAAACAGCTTCTGGATCAGAATCAGGAAGAAGCCCTTCATATCACTCTCGTGTTTAAACCGTGAGTTGCATAGCACAACCGGGACCAAAAACAGTTCAATACCTTTCATTTCTAAAGCCTGTATGACACGACGCTAAATTTTGTGCAAAATTTACTTGTAAATTTTCAAATAAATTTACCGATAATTTCCTGTTTGCAACGTGTGCTAAATTTGATATTGAATTTGGCATGCGCACATGCGTAGTAGCAAATATTTTAAGTGGAAACAGTACCCTCTAGAGGTTATTGGTTGAAGTATGCGTTTGTTTTCATGTTATTTGTCGTTTGTTAGCTATTTTCTGAGGTTGGGTTAAGGCATTTTTCTTAGAGACCCTTAAATGTATCTTTGATTGGAGCACCAACATTAAACACGTGGTTAAACAATGCTAATAAAATGCAGGTTATGTTTATGTTTACATTCCGCGTCATGTGCTGCAGTTTAGTCTGATTACGATACTTCTGCGCATTTTTACACGCATATTTACCAGGAAATTTAGAACAAGTTCTAAATAATTTACATGAAAATTCAGCGCAAAATTTAGCAGCCAATTTTCTGTATGCAACGGTGCTTAATATTTTTATGAAAATTTACAAGTAAATTTTGCATAAAATTTAGCGTCGTGTCATACAGGCTTAAGTAGCAGCTTAGTGAGCTTTTAGCCAAAACGACGAAGCTGTTACTATTCCAAGACTTCGACTACTGACGTTATTAGTAATTGCTTCATAGTAATCCCCCATGTACCTCCTCAATAATCACTCTGCACTAAAACGCTTATTTTATTGTCATTAGAAGTTTCGCTTGGAAATACGCATCTTATTTTGATTAAATGATGTTTAGGAGAGTGACTCATAACCATTATTGATGAACAAATGCTTTGTTTTTTATAGCACATGTTAAAGTGTGCTTTTATCAACTCAAAACAAAAGGTCAAGTTTTGCTTTAACAGCAAGGGTAGATAAAGTAGCACTTTAACATCAAGGATAGATAAAGTAATTTAATTTTCTAACTTTTGTTTAAATTAAATATGACAGCTTCGTATTATCGTAGCAACCCAACCTAGCTACTGACATTTTTAAATGTGATTGACTGTCCTTATTTTCTTTTAAAATTGTTAAAGTTCTTGCTATAGAAAAAAATGTTGTATTATACACGACGATAAAGTTATTTCTATCCACTCTTGAATCATTAACGTCTCGACTTCGTCTCGACGTTAAACGATTCACTCGTGGATAAAATTTAACTTTATCGTCTTGTATAATAAATTACTATTACACGTAAATGGACTTACTGCTTTAGTCATAATGTATTCGTCACTCTAACCCTCCTGTTGATGGGCTGGGTCTATAGTTAATGTTTTGTAAACATTTTTTTTACTATCTTTTTTTGTAATTCTTATTGTTAGTTCTTAAGCTTCCATGTACTTTTCTATCTCTGATACAGAAAAGTTTTTTAGATCTTTTTTTTATATTCGAGCCCCAACCGTATGAGTACAGAAAGGGCGTTTGGTCTGTCAGTCCCAGCCCGTCTATTCGTGTAACTTTTTTTGGCAAACTTAGTTTTTTTTCTCATTTGGTAAAAGAACTGTTCTTATATTTCATTTGAATGATCGTGCAAGACGTTGTTTTAGATAGGGGAAGTCCCAAAATTTGGTATATCCACCACTTGTAAAATATGTATATATTGTTAAGGACAAAAATCAAACTATTTATGGAAGTCTTTAAGTGAGTGCATTTGTTTAGTTTACACTGTTTAGAATATAAATAGCCGCACTGCATCGACTGCGTGAAAAAGATTCGTTAGTTATGTTGACGAACCAATATTTTGTATACCTACGAACTCGTATTTTCAGGTTTGAGATTATAACTCATAATAGTAATTAAAAAATCATCGATAATAAGCGTGAGATTTATTATATTACCCCTGAGAATATAATTTGTTGAATTTTGAACCAATCATCATCTCTTAAATTTATGACATTGGCCAATAGGACATACTAGCCATGTAGCGATTCGCAATTATCGATTGGGTAAAACCTAACTCAGTTTAGTTTCAAGTGTCAAATAAAATAATTTAGAAATATCTGTTGATTAGTTAGGTTATGTAGGTATGTTTTAAGCATAAAAACCAACAAGTGTTGGGGACAAACATCGATTATTATCATTAATACTGAAAAAATAAAATAGTAGTACTGTCTTTCTGGTATATGTTTTAAGTAATTATATTCTTTTCCTATATATAATTTGCCTAACAATTTATAATTTTACAATGCAAGAATACACAAAGAGTCCTACAAGGCGCTATTAGAAAATGGTGAAAACTTTTGAAACAGACCAAGGCCCTAGGTATAAATTTTTGTTTATGACATAAACCAACGATTCCCATACTTGTAGGTTTCGCGGCCCCCTTTTAAAATATGTTATAATTCACGCCCCTCCCCCCCTAACCCCCCTTCTAGCGAGGCAAAACCTTAAACTTTCCCGAACGCTGTAGAATGGTCGAGAAACTGGGTCGGGACAGAACGTATAAAACCATGATGCATGTTCAGTTAGGTACCGAGCTCCGTAGCGTAGTGCGTAGCAGGCTTACTTAGCATTCGGGAGGTCGCGGGTTCGATTCCCGCGGCCGTCTGCCATGATTCAAATTGTTAGGTGGTTTCCCAGAGTCAACAGAGTAACTTCTCCGAGGTGAATTCCGGGGGAGTATTTCTCCACCTTTCCTGACCTTTCTTCCAGTCTCCACCCCTCTCTTCTCTCACCCATCCCGAGTTTTCCGTTCTTGGCTGAAGAGGGACGGAAGGTCCCTATAGCAGCCCACCCCCAGTTGGGGGAATTGAAATAACCTCTACCTTTGTCCTTTGTCAGTTAGGTTAGTTTTGTAGAGAGTGGCAACGGTAGATGTGTAATATTTCCTTTGTGTTGTGTCGCACCTCATCTGAGTGATTTAAAGTTTGTACAAATACATTTCAAGTATGCAAAAATATTTAATTGGATCTAATCGTAATTTTGAGCGTGCAAGTACATCAGCGTCTGCAGATAAAGAAGCTGACAACACTCTCAAAGCCAAAACTATTTTGGTTGTTTAAATATAGTCGTTAATGGTGAAGAGCGACCACAGTGTGTAATATGTTTAAATATTTTGGCTGCTGACAGTATGAAACCAAATAAACTAAAGAGGCATTTGCAAACAAAACATAAAGATCATGAAAATAAACCTTACTATTTCTTTGTGAGGAAGTTGAAAGAGTTAGTAATCAGAAATTAGCTTTTAATACAGCTTTGTCGTTGCCTCAAAAAGTTTTGCTTGCATCTTACAAAGTTCTACCCATGCCATAAAATAGCCTTGTGAAATGCAAACGACTGAGCCTTATAGTATAGGCAAGAATTAAAAATGTTTCTGAAATTGACATACTTCTAGTAACTTAAACGTACTTTGCAAACAAAACACAATTTAATGTATCTAACTTTACCTTATATCACAGCCCTCCTCCGGATGCTAACAGGGGAGCAAGAGGAGGCACAGCATCGTTAATAAAGAAATATATCAAGGTTTATTATGAAATACAAAAGTATCAATTAGATTATCTACAGGCCTCGATTGTCCACAGGTAGCTGCCTGGGAGGGGAGGTCCACGCTACTTGTCCGGCCCTCTTTCGGGATAGTCAAAATAAGAAAATACTAGATGGCTACCGCCAAAAATTCAACCCGTAGCTAAAAAGTCCACTCCGTTCATGACTAGAGCAGATTGGGCTTATTGCAAACTAACTATTTATGTGGTTGTCAAATAACTGCTTAATTGCTTCTACTATTAAAGTGCAATTTGTTTGTACGATCTCTTAACAATTTACCACTCAAAGGTTAAACACAACTTTTGAATGCAACTCCCCTGAAGGGCGAGGTTTGCTACTGCTTAGCTAATTGACACTGTGACTCAAATAAATCCAAAATATCACAAATGACGTTTATTAAACTTTTAAAAATGATTGGAAATGCCAAACAGGCAATCTACAATGTAACTACAGTTACGCGATGTATGAAACAATTTACAAAATTTAGAATACAAGTAAACAATTCTATAAAAGGATATAAAATAATGATGAAGGGTTCCTGTAAACAACGGGAAGGCAGCTCGACTCAAAACAGTACACTTCGAGTGCTCAACCCACAAAATATCAAACATCGAGTGTGCCATCTTAAACTGCCTTTTGCACATATAAAAAACATCGTAGTAAACGTCCACAAAAACATAACACATATCTTATATCTATTATGAAATTACACTGAAACTAAAAGAACAGCATGCGATGACGTTCAGCAAAAGTTTGAGATCAATCAAATAAACGTCTCTTAGTTTACACACACACTGAGACATTCATACTTCGATAAACTCCTTACCATCTAACTTACAGCTGAATACCTGTGCTTAAATAAAGTTGCCTTAATGGGGAAGGCTCTACACAAGGATTGGTACCATTCCAGCTTCTAGAACCGGTTAGGTGATGGCAAGAAAAACCGCAATTGTGTTTCCCTTTCATTAACGCGAAAATTTGTAAATGTGCAAAAAATTCGGAATTAGTCCGACAATAACTGGCAAGTTACCACATGATACGACAAAACAACGCAACATCTTTTCCCATAGTTTAGCTTTTACATAACACTTTAACACAGAGGAACGTTTATTTACAACTTAGTTAGCAACTAACACAAGCTCAGATCGTCCCGATCTAAGTTAGTTTAGGGACAAACGGCAAACGATATACGAAAACTCAAAATCACGGCCAGCAGTTCTTGGTAACTTATAAATTTTCTATCACGACGACATAAATTGACTTAAAAGTTGCTGATGCTAACCGAATTCGTTCGTAAGTTCGGCAGGTAATTTTGCATAGCTTAAATTCGCAACTTCCAACTCACTTAGCTGCCTTAGCTTACGATACAACGAAAAGCCAAAGAGCTCCAAGTTGAAACTGCTTAAAATCTTCTCCGAGCGCTTGTTATGTTCGTGCTTGGGGCCGCAGCATATACATCTGAATTGCTGCAACTGCCGGTGCTAACTTAAACGGTTAGTCACGTCTTCCACCTGCATACATATTAAGCAACTTAGCCTACCTCACTTTAATTATCACCGGTACTCTCTCGCACCCGTAGCTTTGGTATTTTAACGAAAAGTCACTGAGCACAAAATGCCCATGCAATCCCAATCATTGAAGTTGAAGAACAACCGGCCCCCTTCACAACCTGCTTATTTATATCACTCCAAACCAGTTTGTGTTTTTGCTTTGTCTAACGTATATCAAATATATAATCACTATCTAATGGAATAAAACAACTTTTACCTTTTTATTGTATTTTTATTTGCGTACAATATTTACAGTGTTATTACATGTGTTACACACCTACGTACTAGTGGAAAGGCGTTCTACATAAATTGCCCAACTATGTTCCGAGCACAAGACATGTCGCAGTACTTCACTCACGGTAAGTATCCTCCGTTTTAACCGCAACCTGTCCATAGCTTCTTGTTCCCACAGTCTATTCCGAGCTTATCGATACGCATACACCTACGCATGCAGGGTATACACCGTATTTTTCGCGTCGTCAAACTGCACACTCGTATTCATTTTCATTCTCTTCTATAAAGGCTTTTACGTCACACATATGCCACTCTAGGCCAAGACTAACCATTAAATCTACAAGAAAAAGGCCTTCCGTTATGGCGATAGTCGACCTACAGCTGCAGCATTTTTATACTGTTTTTCTGTTTATACAAATCCTCGTCACTGAATCCGCTACTTCCTAACCCGTATACGACTTCATGTGATGCGTCAAACGCTAAATTCTCTAAGAAACTCACTAATCGTTGAACGGCACTCGGTATGTTGTGCGAATCGCACTTCCATTAGTTTCTGCAAGCGCCACAGTTCTTCTACAGTTTCTTTCGCTAAGCACACCTCTGACAAGCCCACTTCCTCCTATTTTATTATTTTCCTTGTCTGGATCGCTTGAAATACAATCCTCTTCCTTCCTACTTCCAGAGGTGGAATAGAAGTAGTTGGCAATCACTCCTTGATTTGCAATTAGGGCTGTCCACTTCTACTCTTCCAACTGCACCCAGTCGTTTTTGGTACCCCGTATACAGTAACTGGGGTAAATTGTGGACTCCACTCAAACTCTACACTCACACACTTCGAACTTGACTTATTTAATTTGTACGTCCTACTACCCAGGAGTTCCAGACACAACAGTGGTTTCGGCTTTATACACACATCACTAGAGACCTCCGCTCCATTCTGACTCTGGACTATTTCGATAACTTTATATAATGCTTCCATCTATTCCGGTTGATGAAGTGCTACTACTACCTTTCACGACTCTTCCTTCCGATTTTATTTCACTTCCCAACGCTACATCTGGTTAACCTTGAAGTTTGAGCGGTAGGAGGAGTAAGCTTGATCTTGATATCTGAGTGGTGAGGGGAGGGAGTGAGCTTGACCTTGACTCCCCCCACCACTGAGGTCTTAGAACCGGCAAATGCACTCTACTTTCATATTAATTCATTGGCGTTACTTTAAAACAACTGCCTAAATATTTTTGCCACTAATGAGACTAAATAGAATTACACTTACGGCTGGTCGTATAAGGACCAATAATTTGAGATTAACTTTAATTCCTTGTTAAAGTAAACAAGATCGCATGACAATGTTATTGCTTCTGACATGTTCTTCATTAGTAAACAAATATTGATGCGCTGTTGTTTTATTTTAACAAAGAAATAAAGCTAATTTCAAATTAAGTTGTTTATAAGACTGGCTGTTAATGTTGTAAAGCATTAATTTATATACTTGTTTAGTTGCTAGCAATCTAGTTCATATAAAGAATATCTTTCTTCCCAAACTGCAAATAACCGCAAACTCTTTTTGCATATATGTTATACATATTTATGTCAGTTTACAATTTTTCATATTTTCGGGAGCGCTTTATGCTAGCTATTAATCGTGTGTTCCAAAAAAAACTCATTCGCAGCATACCATGATCAAATTGAAATTTGCCGTAACTTGATATATAACCATTGATGCAAATGAACTACCAAGTAAGAGAGAACTAAATTACATCTTGACCTTGAATTATTTTCCTAAAAATATACAAAACACTTAACAAAAACAATTTTTATTGACCATTATGATTATTACACTCGTGTGTACACGCCATCTTATTTTCTTTTTTGCTTGATACAGTGAAACTTAATGCAGTGTAAACTTTTACCTGTCATAGTGACAGATGTGTTGCAATCTGACATTCACCTACATACTTAAGTTAAGACATGACTAGATTTTCTATCTTTCTTTGCAAGGCCTACCCTAAATGAGTTTTTTTTTAGAACGCACGATATAATTAAGTAAAATATTACATCATCAGGTGTGACATACTAGACTAAGTAGTAGATATGTATGTATGTAGGTATGTATTATGTGTAACCTCATTTACCTTGCAGTGTACAGGCTGGTGCATTATGCGCTGGCATCTGGCGGTACAATGCTCAACTTGCTCCGGATTCGGGATATAGAGTTGGAGCGCCCCATTGTGTGAGGTGGGTCTTGGTGATGTGTTGACCTTGTTACTCTATCTCGCGGCTAAGTAGTAGATATATGAGCACTAAGTTATTTATATAAATTACCATAATCCGTCATATTCACCATATTGTTTTGTTAAGTGCACACCAAATCCACAAATGAAGGTTGAAAAATATATTTACATACATCTGCAAATTTCGTGTATCGTTTTAAATATCCGATATAATCCACTGACTATAGTTCCGGACTGTCAAAAATGACGTTTTATGGTAGCACTGTTGAATTTCTATTGTTTTTTTGTTACTACCAGGTTGGATAATGCAAAAGCATAATTTTAAAAATTTGCATTTTTGTTACCCTGGCAACTTTCTATTTATTTTTGCTTACGTCAATTCGAAATAAAAAATATTTTGATTTAAGAATGTTATCTTCAAAGAAAATAACTCTCTTAACGTGCACAGAGAAGTCGGCAGTTGTGAAAAGCTACCTAGAATTTAAACATCTATTGCCCAACGTAAAAAAAAAGATATTTCTGAAAAAGTAGCAAGAATATTTTCTGTGAGTAAAAATGGAAATAAATTACATTACAGGGCAAGTTCTAATTACTGTCTTCCAGATAAGTCCTAACCAAGTTCATGCTATTTTAAACAAATTTAATAATTGAGAACCATTAAGCAGTTCAAAATTCAAAGAAACACGCCGATCAGCAGCATTTTGGGAATATTCATACAAAGAAGATTTATCGCTTTATATTTATCGTTTAAATGAAAAAGGAGAATATTTCACAGTATCTCATGTATATAATTAGAGTACAACAAATTTGGAATTTAAGGGTGGGCAGACAAGTTTTTATGATATTGAAAAGTATGGGATATGTTTATAAAAAAGTAAACTCGAGGTTTATACTATCTGAAAAACCGCATGTCAAAGCATTGCAGGTAAAATTTTTATGAAGATATTTACAATACCTAAATTGTAGTGAAGAAATCAACTTCGTGTTTTTAGATGAAACTTGGATTTACCAAAACGGTACCGAATTGCGAAGATGGGTACATCCTGCAAATTTACAGGGTAATCCAAGTAAAATTAAGAGTGAAGGGAAACGTCATACCATTTTGTATGCAGGACATTCTTGTGGATTTTTAGAGGGGCGTAGTTTAATTTTGCACAACAAAATTCAACAGAAGGATTACCACAAAACCATATGCGGCGAGACATTTAGAAAGTGGGTGGAAAACCAGTTAATTCCAGCTCTAAATAAAATGCAAGATAAATGTATAATTGTAATGGATAATGCTCCTTACCATTCTATGCTTGCTAATAGACCACGCACTTCTAATTCTCGCAAAGCTCAGATGGAGGAATGGCTTACAATGAATGGCGTACCTTTTGATAAAACACACACTCGGCAAGATCTTTGGAATATCATAAAACCTATTTTGGACCAGCAAAATTATACGAAAAAGTACTTCATAGATAACATACTCAACACTCATGGCCATGGAGTTCTTAGAATCCCCCCATATCATTGTCAATATAATCCAATAGAAATGGCATGGGGGTTTGCTAAAACTTACTATAACAAACACATAAACTTTCTGCCTTCTTCGAAAGATAAGGTAGCAAATTTATGGAAAGAAGCTCTTTCAAAATTCGCTGCTTAAATGTGGCAAAACTATTAAACACTGCCAACAACTTCTAAGAGATGATTGGGTTAAATTAATGGGACATTGTAGTGTGGATGATATTCCTCCCATTATAGTTTCATTAGCTGAAACTGATTCAGAATCAGAACTTGATAGGTTCTCAGATTCAGATTCAACTGATGAAATTGTAATGCTTGAACGTATTGATGAAGGTGTGGAATGAATGATAAAAATTTTAAGAAAACCTATCCAGAATTTTAAAGAATATTCTGTATTCAAATTTTAAAATTACATCTTTATATTTCAGGTTAGTACCTATTACTTCTTTAGTTAAAGCAACATTTTCGTATTAATATAAAGCAAATTAAACGCTTCTTAAATTAAATAAATTATTTTTAAATCCAAGATTCATTATCAAATCTATTTCATTCAATCATAATGATATTAATGATGCATAAAATATTTATTGTTAAGTTATTTATGATGTTTATGCTTTCACTCAAAAGATTACTACAGGCATAAATGTAATTATTTCTTATTTTCATAAAATGTATACCGACGGTAGATGATAAAATGTTAAGATACTCATAAAAATAAGACTTTAATTTTTAATGATGTTTTTATAAAGTGAATTGCTTATAGGTATTACATTTGTATATTGCGTTATTGTTAGTAAGTGTACCTGAAAACATTATAAAAAATATTTAAAATACATTTTTTGTATTCGCTCCCCAAACTGGTTACTTTGGAAACTGTCTAGGATCCTCAAAATGGCCATTTAGAGGCCTTGTACTTAAAGTCGTCATGGCAACATTTTAGCGGACTCAAACATTAGTTGCCATGACGACTTTAAGTACAAGGCCTCTAAATGGCCATTTTGAGGATCCTAGACAGTTTCCAAAGTAACCAGTTTGGGGAGCGAAAAATACATTTTCGCGCGGCCTCCTAATATAATGCCGCGTTAATGGTGATTGAAACTTCATATTATAATGTTTGGAGAGCTAATACAAAAAAACGTTATATGCAACACGTCCTCAAATGGCTTTAGAAGACTCATCTTCATATTACGGACTCAGCTGCGCTTCGCTCCGCCTCGTCCGGAAACATTACGACTCGTCCCCTAAAGCCTTGCTTTGAGGACTAGTTACATAAAGTACTATTAATGGTTTTAATACGTCATTTTACTTTTATGTATTTTTAACAATTTCAATTCCTGCATCACAATGTAATAGGTATAATTAGCAAATAATATTTTTTTATAACCATAACCTATAATTTATAGTTTTCACATTAATAACTTAATTAATTGTTTCTAGTTACCCATAGCTTAACTGAATAGTATATTATACATCAAGGTAGCGAAGCGCAGTATTATAACCTGAGCGCATATTAGATACTGAGCGCGCAGCGCGAAGTATCTAAAGCGCGAAGGTTATAAAAGGATTCGCTACCGTGGTGTATATACTATTTTTTTCACTACCAAACGGCTTAATACCTAAATTCCCAACAAATTTTTAAAATATTTTAACTGTCAACCTGACAATACAGCTCTATAAAACTTCAAAATTAAAATAGTCATATTTGGTAACTTAGCAATTTATTAGTTACCACTGTGAAAATCGTTTATTTTACTTTCTCTCCCTTGGTGGAGAAAATCAACTTCACAACCTCAAAATAGGCCAATAACGGTGCGTTCTGAGACTAGTAGTGCAAAAAAGTATTTACCATGATATAAAGAATTGTTTTTAATTGGATTTTGACATTGACAATCGGGGACTATAGTGAATAGAGTATACTGATGACAAGGCATTTCCATGACTCCACGTGCATACCAATAACAAACAATTAATGATATATTTTTCTTATTAGAACTAAAGGGTGTTTCAATAAGACGGATCGATATTGCATGTGAATGGGGCTTAAACAACAAATGATTGTTGACGTCTGTTTTCACATTTGGCAAGTTCAGTCTTTGGCAATTTCAACCATCGAAAGATCAACAATCGAACAATGAGTTGAAGTTATTGAAGCCTATTCCGAAAATGGGCATTCAAACAAAAATGCATTTTGCGCCCTTCGCGATTTTTTTGGTCAGCATAATCGACCAACCGAGAGTGCAATTGGAAAAATTGTTAAAAAAAATCAAACAAACTGGGTTGGTCGCAGATGTGAAAACACCATTGCGTGCTCGTCTACGCCGTTCAGCCGAAAACATTGCTGTAGTGAGCGAGAATGTGGCCGAGAATCCAGGTACCTCGATTCGTCATCGCGCGCAGGAATTGAACCTCTCCCCGAGCACGTTACATCGAATTTTGAGAAAAGATTTGTCTCTGCACCTTTACAAAATTCAATTAATGCAAAAATTGAAGCCTGCTGACCATTTGAAGCGCCATACGTTCGCCGATTGGATGCACGAGCAAAGACAAATCAATGAGAATTTTTCACAAAAAATCATCTTCAGTGATGAAGCCCATTTTCTTCTAAGTGGCTTCGTTAATAAGCAGAATTGTCGCATTTGGGCTGATGAAAATCGAAGCAAGATTGTTGAAAATTCGATGCATCCACAAAAGGTCACTGTTTGGTGTGCATTTTTTGCTGGCGGAATCATTGGACCGTTTTTCTTCGAAAATGATGCCGGGAATTCTGTTACGGTGAATGGTGAGCGTTGCCGTGCTATGATTACCAATTTTTTATGGCTTGAATTGGTGCTATCGATATCGACGATTTGTGGTTTCAACAGGATGGAGCCACATGCCACACAGCCAATGCAACAATGGCTTTATTGAATGAGAAGTTCCCAGGTCGCATCATCTCTCGAAACAGCAAAGTCAATTCGCAACCAAAATCGTGCGATTTGGCGCCTTTGGACTTCTTCCTTTGGGGTTATCTCAAGAGTAAGGTCTATGCCAACAAGCCAACAACAATTCAACAGCTAAAGGACAAAATAATAAAGCATATTAGTGAGATCAAGGAGCAATTATGCAGAGATGTCATCAAAAATTTGGACCATCGAGTGGAGGTGTACCGATATTAGCTTTCACACGTAATTGCCAAGTATCAAATAATGATTCAATAAAGAAGTCAAAAATTTTTACAAATAACATCGATCCGTATTATTGAAACATCCTTTATAAACAATTATCATATGTGTTAAGCTTTGGAAGTTGAGTGTTAATGACTGCATAAAACTACGATATGATATAAATAAAACAACTTTTTATGGAAATGTCGATTCAATCATTAGTTAAAAATATAATCTATTTTTGATTACAGCAAACTGTTCTCAAAAACCATTCTCTTTATTTTGCAACAATTCCTCCGAGCCTGACCAATAATGGCGGCCAAACTTCTTCAAGTTACAAATGAGCCTCAACGTCAAGTAGTACACAATCTCAAAGAACGATATGAAGGAAAACCCAGCGAACAGGCCCATCAAGCCGCCACAGTTGGCCCAAAACTCCGTCTGTCCATAGAGTTCATTTCTTTCTGACGTTGTGAACTGCATGTCTTTGAAGAACAGCTGTAATCTCGAAACGTGCGACCTGCATTTGGAACCAACTAGAAAAAATCTCTACAAAATGTTTAAAAACGTACCCTTTTGTCGACTTGTAAATATTGAAACCATAGTCAGAAGTCTGTTGCTCGATTTCCCTGACGGCTTTCCAGTTCCAGTCGCATTGCGAGGACTCCACGTCGTAGTCCAGAGCATGACAAGCAGGCAGGCAGCTGCAATTTCCGGTTATGGTTGCTTGGTCTGTCTCAGCTTCCAGTGCATCCCCCAATTTTGTCTTTTTGATGGAGAGCTTCTTTTGCACTTCGCTGTTGAGGAAATCAGCTAGAAGTGACTCAGTTAATGCGTGTGATGCGCTTTTGTTAAAATTTACCTTTTGATTGTTCGATGCAACCCTTGTTGGCAGGTCCACATATCCGAGTCGAATTAAACCCTTAAATTAAAACTGTATGTCAGTTTACTTGCAGATGTCTAAGCTATTTTAATAAATCAGCTAGATTTACTCCTATGTTACTTAGAGTAGAAAAATAAATAAACAGGTTTTATAATCCTTAGAGATGGCTGCTTTAAATATAAGAAAACGGAAATCGATCGGATTAACCAGAAGTATAGTATTTTATTTTTTAAACGGTATCTTCCACAAAGTAACGCAAGAATTTCATCGGATTTAGTACGTCGCATGTGGATTTACGCTGACAGCTCGTAATCTTTGAACAGCTGCTGTCTGTTCTTTATCGCTTCGCTGAGGAATTCTTGTTTTATACTCCGTGTAAAACCACACAAAAATTCGCCTATCGACATTTTAGAAAGCGGTTACTTTTGCTTCCTTTTTCGAGTTAAGGTCCTCATTGGCAAACCCGCAAATCTCGTTCAATTTGGCGGCCAACTCAGACAGGAGTTTGTGGAACGCTAGGGATCTGTGACTGAGTTTCGCATTTTGCAGCCGATTGAACTGTATTCCGGTCATTTATAGCATATTATCAAATGCATGTGCAATTTACCGTCAATGTTAGGAAGTTATAATGTGCTAAAGTATGTTAAACGTGTTGCATTGCATGCATAAATTATAGTGAAATTCATATGTAAATTGCAGTTGTGAAATAGGTTTTGAAGCATACCATGTTCGTAATAAAGTAATGCCTTCAGGGCTCTGCACCAGCTTATCAATATGGCTTGCCCCTGTAAATTTCTTTTGCAGGCAAGCACATCTGCTAGTCTTGCTGATAAAGAGCAAGTAGAATTCTTGGGAATTATTTTGGTTCTTTCTTGCTGTTACAGCTGCAAGCCTGCATCGCATAATTATAATGTTATGAATGTTATTCCAATAGAATGCTTAAAATGTACTATACAATTTTGATCTGTTAGGCGTAGTGCAGTTCCGAGTATTTTGAAGACATATCGATGAGTTACTAAGCACCCTTTAAGTTTGTTGTGGCTCAGGAAAAGCCTTTGGCACAATACCCAGAAAATTGATGTAAACAGTCTTAGAAATCAGAGGAGTAATAAAGGACCTATAAGAAGCAGTTCGGAGTATATGCAGCAAGGCCCGGTAAATAATAATAAAGGTATACAAAAAACTGTATTATCCGAAAAACAGTCAGACAGACCTTATTGTTTATAGTAGTCATGAAAGCCAGAAAAGGAAATAATCTAACAAATCTCAGTTGGTGTGGGCGTTTAGAGCGCATGAACCAAAATAATTTCTTGTGAAGGCTGTTTTGTTTCTTGTATCTAAACTATTGGCCCTTAAGAACTTCAAAACTTATGCTTATAGTAAATGAGTAAATCTAGCGGCCTTAAATTTACAATCAACCAGAATCAATGACAACTGCTGATTTTTTCCTCGTACGAGATCAATCTACCAAAAATAAAACTTCAGCTGTATAACTAATGTACTCACGTGGTAATTGAAATGAAACGCAGCCGCACGATTTGTTCATGTAGTCGGTAAAACATTCCAGAAGACAGTTTTCTTGAGTGTATATCTTGAAATATTTCAGGGGTTTTTCGCCCGAAAAGTAGCATTTCTTATGTTCGGGATTGTATGATAGCAGCTCGTCGGCAGTGGTCATCATATTCGGCTGAATGGAAGCGACCACTGATTGATCGAGAGGAATTCTCAGGTACTTCTGCTTTACACGTGGAATTTCCATTGGAGAGTGTAGACTTATCTAAAAGAGATGAAATTAACCTAAGATCGGGCGAAGATGATCATCGTACCTTATACCCCTGCAAGGAATCGCCGCAAATGTAGTCTATGTCCTCTGTTCGTGTTACAAACAATATAGTCAGTCCGCCTTTGATACCTGCAATGATGGTCCTTCGAGGATAGGCATCCAAATCGGAATCCTTTGAATACCCGGCTTTAACGGACCACTCTGTATGTTTTCCGTTCGTGGAAAAGTAGTCCGCATAGTGAAGGCTATAAAATTGTGAAAATGTAAACACTCTGCTATATGTAAAGTTTTAAATTATTTAAATTACAAATAATGACTATATCGAATTGTACAAGTGTTTATTTCGTTTTGAAACCATAATCTTGTTTATTGTCCCCCGATAGCGAGTATAAATTGGCTCTTATGGCCCTAGGGCCTATAAAGTTGTTAATCAGTATAACAAGAACCAACAATATGCATAGAAACCATAGAACACTAGAAATTTATAGCGCCAGCACAGCAATAACGCAGTAGTCTGAAGCCAAAATACTGAATCCTTGAATGTTGTCCATTTTGAGAACCAAAATAAAATAAAACGTTGCATGTACCAAGTGCCTAATCACGATTATAGCTCATGGGAAATTTAAAGCTCTTCGCTTCGCGTCGCGCTTTAAACATTATCTAGTGCTATAATCTATTGATTATGCTCTTAATACATACATAACTATTATGATATAATTGCATGTGACTAGATGCACATTAAATTAATTGGAAATGCTTGGTATTTTAACAAAATCTACACTATAACATATATCATTTGCACGGCAAGTTTTACTCGCTATTTTAATTAAATGTGTACCCCAAAAAAAAAACGAAATGCTGCATTAATTAAAATTTTGATAATATTGTATTAATAAACGCTCGGTAATTTAATGCGTTTTAAGGGTTCGATTTGCGAGCGTGTTTATTACTGTCCTTTATTGTTTGTTTATCACGTTAGAACTAACTTTAAGTATGAGTCACACTGAAATTCCTCAGTAAATTTCATCTGAGGAAAGTGAGAGTGATGTATTCGTGAAGCATGCGCCAAAGAAAAGAAGGAAGATGGTAGATAAGAAGTGCATAAGAGAACAACTGTCCAACATCAAGTCCTAGCTCTGAAATAAGTGAAGGAAGAAGGTATTTAGAGCGTTTTTCATAAAAATGATGATGCAGATGGAACCGTTAGTGCTATTTATCGTTCCAATAAAGTCAAATATCACGGAGAGCAATGTGTCTCTAGTGAAAATTTGTATTATCCAGCCAATACTAAAGATGTATTTTGATACCAATCGGAATTGCTCCATACTTGCGACAGTACAGTATCCAAAGCAACCGTTAAAATTAGCGAACATACTAAAACGGAGATTAAGACTCCGTTCGAATAGGACACAAAAGTTAAACAAAAAAATTAGAATTTTAAGCAAAGAAGGATTTACCAGTTTCCAAAACGAAACAGTTAAACATTTATTTGGCTTCTTGAAGAACGTCAAAAGTCTTGGTGAATTAGAAAGATTTTGCGTCGACCATTCTCAGGTACCAGAAGGCGAAGATGAGGCTTTCATACTATCTCATTAAATGGAATATGGGTATCCGCCTCTTTTTCGGTTCTTTATGTCTACCAAAAGTATATTAAGGCTATAGTTAAATGCCTGCCATATCCATGCAAATGCAACATATAAGATTATCTTGCAAGGTTTTGCGCAATTTGTTTTAGGAACAACAGATCGAGCCAGAACATTCTATACTTTTGGACATTTATGAGCAAACAGATGATTATGTTTTTGTATTCAAAGCTCTGAGAAGTGGTATAAAGAAAGTTTGTGGTGAAAGCATTAATATTTCGATATTAATATGCGATGCCCATAGCATATAAAATGCTTTAAAATTGTGATTGGTTTAAACGTTACAATTAAGATGTGTTGGGCACATATGAAAAGAAACGTAAGAAAAAAATCTGATCAACTCGTGCTCCCTAAAGAAAATATCTCTAAAATCCTGGAAGATTTTGATTGTCTTCAATTAAGTAAAAATCGAGAAGTATTCGACAAAGCTTCCATCATGTTTCTTTTCAAATGGAAGGAACAAAAATACTTTATAAATTATTTTGAACGTGAATGGTTCCAGTTGAATCGAAACTGGTATGAAAAGGTAGATAAGAAACTCCAAGTACTAATAACGGCATAGAGTCTTTTATCAAGGACGAAAATACTTTAAGAGAAAGGCTTCCTCTGTCTCCATTCTCAGTATTACTTAAGGAACACGTAACCGCCTGGTTTTTAAATTATGCATCAAAATTAAAAGAAAAGCACTTAAAACCGGTTATTGACCTAGATTTGTGGAATGGGCCAAACAACAAGAAACCATTGTTTCTAATGTGACACCGGCGGGTTGTGTTTATATTATCCCTGCAAAAAAAAACAATGAAGTTAGCCAGGACGAGCTGAAAAAATAAATGAGCCTATACTTTAACTCTTTTAGAATATAAAACTGTTATGTTTAATGTGTGAACAATAACAATTCCTGAAGACCAAGATGATTGGATTAGTGGTGAATGTGATTATCTAGCCTACTTTAAAATGCTGATATGTAAACAAATAGAGGGATTGGCTATTCGACTAAAATTGACCGCACCACCTCCAGAAGCAAAAGCAATTCCAATTGAAATGAAAAGACGTCGTGGTCGACAGGTTAAATCTAAAAGGGCTCTTTTAGTTCAATAGGTAAGTAAATCATGTATTTGCCTTGCGTAGATGTGCCTTTTTTGAATAAGAGGTAATCTCGCCCAGCCATCTTCCGATTAATGATTGCATTTTCATCGGGTTACTGCATTGGATTTTGTGCATGATATACATGTATGTTACGTTATTACCATGAAACTTCATATTATTACTTTTCTCTTCCTTTTTGAATATCTACTTGAGTTAAGTGTTGTTTCGTTATTTATGTGTGATCCAAGTTTACTTTTTAACTTTTTGGAAGTGTTTTGTTATTTATGTGTTACCCATCAGAGTTTATTACACTTTCTTCAAGTACCTGTGCTGTATTTTATCAAGTTATGTACACTTCTGTGCAATAAAATTATGAACACAAAATATGCCATAGTTTAAAGCGGACATGAGTTTCCTAGCTGCAAAAATATGTAAACTTGTCAATTTCCTTAATGTCAAAATGCCGCCTCATTTAGACAACAATTAAAAAATTCGAATTATAACTAAAATGGAAGATGGTTTTTCTATAGGATAAATTGCTCGATTGATGAACAACAGAAAGACACTGTCTTCAGAGTTAAGAAACGCTGGGAGCAGGAAAGAAGTGTTAGAAAGAAAGCAGGATCTGCGCCACCCAGAGTTTCTGGTAATGATGAAGACGCAGCTCTTATAGAATATTTAAGGCAAAACCCGTTTGAGTCTGTAAGAGCCGCTAAGGAACATATTTTCCTGGTTCTCGGTAAACAGTGTGTAGGAGAGTTAAATCGTCACATTTGCAAAATAGAGTAGCAGCTAAAAAACCAATACTAACGAAAGAAAATAAACAGGCTCCTGTCATATTTGCATTAAATTACGTTTACAGAGATCTAGCATTTTGGGAACGGGTAATATTTACCGACGAAAAAAGTATTCAAATTCACCAACGACAGTCACATTCGTGTTTATGGACCTCAAAATTCAAGATTCGAGGAAAGATACTTGAGAGCAGTCCGAAAATCTGAGAGATTCAGTATCAGTGTGTGGGCACGGATTAGCTATAACGGAATGGACGTTTCTTGAAAAGTCGATGGACAATTTAATCCAGACAATTACTTACTAATTTTTGAAAACGTTATGATGCCTTTTGTGGAACATTTATACCTCAACAACGGTTTAATCTTCCAGCAAGACAATTGCCTGGCCCATACTGCTAATATCATCAGAAGCTGGTTTCAAAATAACAATGTTGAAACATTACCATGGCGGACGATCAAAATTATCCAAGGCAATTAATTCATTCAGTTCCTCGGCGATTAAATGCAATAATTGCTGGAAATGGTAGCATGACCCGTTATTAGAGAAAAAGATGTTTTTGGCTTTGTTGTATTCATTAATTTCTTTCGAAAAGTCTTAGTTGTGGTCTTTTAATAAAAGTGTTATTTTCAAGTTATGGTGTTATATCATCTATTGAAACTGCTGATAGGCAATTAAAATAGACCCGAATTATGCAACTAGAATAATGTGAAAAATGGAGTTGTGCTTAATGTTGTTGCACAGAAGTGTACTTTTTTAGAGGTAAGCGGATGGCCCAGCGAGCAAACGCTCGCTTCTCAGGCGGTCGGCCCGGGTTCAATTCTCGGCGGATACTATAGACGGATTTAAAAAATCGTACGCTCTCCGGCTACCACGCAAACATATGTGGTAGTCGTTAACCCCTAATAAAGGAACTTTTCCTCAATTTCGACGGGCAAGGCTAGCCACCTACCTGGCCTAAGGGCAAAGAGGGCTCATATCGTAGAACCACTTTGTGGTTATAAATGGCCACTGGCCTACAATAAGAGGAAGAAGAAAAAGAAGAAGTGTACTTTTTTATTAACAATATTTTTTCTGCGTATTAAAGTTTACCTGGATAAAATCATTGTCTTTAATGAAAGGTAAGTAAAAAAAGCCAAGCAAAAGAAAGCAAGTAAGTTTCACTCCGAGCATTGATTGTAATTATTGTACGTATGTTTTGTCTATTATTATTTGCCTAAGGAATTGTATTTTGTAACGAGCATCATTATCAGCGTACATACATCAAACAAGTAGAGACACTCAGTCCAAATGTTGAAACCTGTCTAGAGTGCCTGGGACAGTAACTCGGGGGGTATTTCTAAGCTTGACTATCAGATGGCAGCACAAAATTCTACCAATCAGAGCCAATTACTAGCTCTGCTACCAATCATATGTGACCATGTATGTGACCAGAGCCAGTGTATATAGGAGGGATCTAGGGCAATTCACCGAAAACAGTTTACCGAAAACATTTTACCGAAAACAGTTCACCGAAAAACAATTTACCGAAGGAACAATTCACCGAAAGAAGAATTCACCTAAAATCCATTTTTCTAAGGTATGTTGTCGTTATTGTAGTCTCCAACAATTCTTGATATGTCTTGCCCAAAACGAACAATGCTATAGAAGGCTGGCATCGAGGCTTTGAGCAGCAAATTTCCTCTTAGCACCCCAATATTTGGAAGTTTGTTGAAGCCATCCAGAGGGAGCAAAGTTTACACGAACTCCAAGTTGAGCAATATGTTGCAGGAATCGAACCCCCGCCTGCCCGCAAGAAGTACAGGGACTGTGCCGAAAGGATATTAAGAATTGTTGAAGAGTACAATATTGTAAATTTGAATGAATTCTTACGCGGTGTAGCCCACAATTTGGGATATTGATATTGATTGAACATACTTCATAAAAACAAAAAAACAAAAAAAAAACTATAAAAACAAAAAAACAAAAAAAACTATAAAAACAAAAAAACCAAAAAAAAAAAACTATAAAAACAAAAAAAAACAAAAAAAAACTATAAAAACAAAAAAAACTTTTAAACACGCCAGCATTTGCTGCAAGTCCTAAGCCTTGATAAAGTGTGAAGGGAAGTTTACACCAATATATGTTAGAAGGATATTCTTTACAAAAGTACCAAAATAATATATAACATATCTAAAATTTTAGGTATATTTATATAATATAAGGGATTTTAGGTGAACTGTTCTTTCGGTGAATTGTTCTTTCGGTAAATTGTTTTTCGGTGAACTGTTTTCGGTAAATTGTTTTCGGTGAACTGTTTTCGGTGAATTGCCCGGAACCCATATAGGAGAGTACCGCCATTCTTTGATCCGTGAAAATGCCGCTATCGCCGCCATTTTTGTTCTCATCAGCAATAACTGATTGAGTTATGTTTAAAATTTTACTTGAAATTGGCAAGACTGTACGTCTATGTCAAATTCGAGGTTAGCAGGTTATGTTTTGTCTCAGTTTGTGTCAGAACTGACGCAAAACCTAACCTGCTAACCACGAATTTGACATAGATTTGCATAATCTCTGAAACTTCTTTGTGGCGTGAATTCATAATTCATTTTCTTATATGGGTATTTCGCCGCGAAATACCCATATAAGAAAATGAATTATAGATTTGCAGTCTTGCCAATTTTAAGTAAAGTTTTGGACTGCCAACAAACGTCACGTTGACGGAATTGTGTTACAAACCTCAAAGTGACGCATATGTCAGAGGAATAAACATGGCGGACGTAACGGTACTCTCCTACTGGCTCTGTATGTGACAAAGTAGGAGCCGTTCAAGGTCATCCAAATCGGTATTTTGACATCAAAGGAACCGACAGTGAGTGTCTCTACTTGTTTAATTTATGTACGCTGTCATTATTTTGTATCGAGCGTCTACTATGTTTATCGAATGTTTGTTATTTTTATAGGCATTTGAATTTTATACCGAGCGTTCGTCATCATTGTCGAGCGTCTATATTTTCTTAGAATGCATATAAATTTTATTCCGAGCACTCAATGCATTTATCGAGCGTTTAGACTGTTTTTAACGAACATTTATTTTATAGTCATGCATTTGTACAAAAAATCGGGAAAATATTAAATTTGCTTGTATCAAGTAAAAAGGAAAACAAGATGGCATTTACACAACAACAGTGAGTGTATTAATCATAATAGTCAATAAAAATTGTTTTTATTAAGTGTTTTGTATATTTTTAGAAAAATAGTTCAAGATTACGATATAATTTGGCTCTCTCTGACTTATGGTAGTTCATTTGCTTCAATGGGTATGTATAATAATAATAATAATAATAATTTATTTCCATTAGACAACTACATGTATCGGAAACGCCAACAGTTTAAACAAAAGAAACACCATAAAAAAAAGTAGCAGGTAACAAAGATGTTTAACTAGGTTAAACTATGCTGGGGAAATTCTTCAACGGAATAAAAAGTAATGCCCAACAACAAACTTTTTAGTTTCTTTTTAAAGAGATTGAATGATTCAGTGCTTTTAATATTTTTAGGGAGATGGTTGTATAACTTAATTGGCAATACATAAGAACTATTTGCACTGAGAGCAAGAGCATGCTTAGGCAGAATCAGTACGTTACCGTACCGTAAGTTATAATGACTGTTATCACTAATTTTTGTTAAATTAGACAAGTTATTTTTAACATACATTATGGATTTGTAGATGAATAGTGAAGTAACAGTCAATATTCCCAAGGTACAGAACGCCTGTCGACATGACTCTCGCTGCTTCAGCTTCAAGATAATCCTGATAATACGTTTTTGAATTTTTAGGACTTCCTTTATGTTTCTGGAATTTCCCCAGCAGACAATACCGTACGAAATTATACTGAAAACATACGCATTATAATAGGATAACAATACTGATCTATCTACACAATTCCTAAGTTTCCAAAAAACAAAACACTGCGTCGATAAAGCCTTTAGAACTTTATTTGTATGGCTATTCCATGTCATGTTATAGTCTAATTGCAGCCCCAAGAAGCGTATAGTTTTGTTATTTTTTAAGCTTTTGCCATTCAGTTTTATTAGGTGACTGTATGACAATTCTCTAGTTGAAAAAGAAATAACTTCAGTTTTCTCAAAATTTAGAATAAGGCCAGTTCGGTCGCAGTAGTCCTGCATTTTGGTAACACACGTAGTAGCTGAAGTAGTCAATTCCTGTATGCTATCAGCCGACAGGATGATTGAAGTATCATCGGCAAACATGGTAACTAATCCCGTATCTAGAGATTCAACTAAATCATTTAAAAATATAATGAAGAGCAGAGGCCCAAGGACACTGCCTTGGGGTACTCCTGCTTTAACTTCAAGTAGATTTGAATGGTGCTCTTCATTTTTGTCGTTTTTTAATACGACTTTTTGAGTGCGCTCTAATAAATACGTAGCTATCCATGTAAGTGCCAAGCCAGTGATACCATACGTATGTAGTTTATCCAATAAAATGGTGTGGGATACCGTGTCAAATGCACGTCTAAGATCGAAATAAATGCCAACAAGTTTTTTATTTTTATCTAGATTTTGAGTTATATAATTATTTGTCGATAGCAATGCCAGTTCTGTTGATAGATGAGGACGGAAACCGTATTGGCGCTCGGATAAGACTTTATTATCGTTAACATGCTTAAGCAGTCTGGTATGGAATGCTTTTTCATAAACTTTGGAGAAGACCGATAAAAGCGAGATTGCTCTATAGTTTTCAATTTTCGTGTTATCGTTCTTTTTATATATAGGTTTTACGAGGGCAGTTTTGAGGTAGGAAGGAAAAACACCTTCATTAAACGATTCGTTAATGAGCTCCGTAAGCACGTGAGCGACAAAATCAGCAGCAATACCCAGCACAAAGCACGGAATTCCGTCATTACCCGCTGACTTTTTACGACTAACAATTTTAACATCAAGTTATTGCAAACTTCAATTGGATCATGGCATGCTGCGCTGCGAATGATTTTTTTTAACACACTATATAATCAATTATAGATGTTTTCGTCTGTGCTCGGATTTTCTTTAGTGAACGTATGAATTTCTTTATTAATAAGGTAACGAAAATATATAAACCAGTAATCACAAAAATTAAGACGTATAATAGAGCTTAAGTTATTAGAAAAATAGAGGGAGTTTAGAAAATGAAGGAGCACAGATGATCACATATTTACATTGAAAGAAATTATAGATAATATATTAAGTACTGGAAAAACCGCATACTTGACATATTGGATATGTAGAAGGCATTTGCTAGAATATTAAAAAACAATTTGGAAATGCCTACATGCAAAATGTAAAGAATATACTTCAGTAAAAATAGCAGATCTGAAATTTTCAGCACAAGTGAAGTAGTAAGACAATGGGGACGGTGCAGTCATTTAAGGTTTATAATGTTCATGAACGAGATTATTAGAGAAAGCAAACAAAGAATATGTGCATAGGACACCGAGACCTAGAACAGGTGGAAATTTCTAAATGAGCAGATGGCGTGGTAGTCGCACACAGAAGCAAAAAGATCTAGAAGAAAATCTAATGGTATAGCTTGAGGTGTTGACAAAAAATAAGAAGGAAATGAACGAAAGTAAAACCAAAGTAATGGTAATTTCACGAGAAATACATAAACAGAAGGAATAAAAGTAGACCAACTGGACCAGTTTCAATAACTAAGAGTTACAATAGAAGAGACGGAGAAAACAAGAAACATACTTTAAAAGCAGAACATAAAACGCTATGAGAATATATTATGCAATAAACAAGTGATTTATAAATGAAAAAGAAGTAATAAACAAACTAAAATAAATTTATTCAAAGCGGTTTTCAAACCAATACTCATAGGGTTGCGAATCATGGGTATTGACACAACGGGAAAAGAACAATGAAGTATTTAGGAAGGGTTAAATGTGTAACAAGAAAAGATATTATACGAAGTGATCAAATAAGGAAAGAACTAAAAATATAATCCATAGGAAACTATATTGAAGAGAGGCAATTGGGTTGGTGAACTGAAAAAATATGAGAAACTGAAATTCCAGAGAAAACGAGGAGCTGAAGACCTAAAGAGACCAGGAACAATGTAGTAAAATCATTTTTAAAAATAAAGGAAAAACGTAGAATAAGGCGAAGAAGTTCGCATTGAATAAAAATAAACTAAATTCATGCAAATAATGATATGATCACATCCTGTAACGGGTCAGCTGACATTTCTTGCCCGTTATGCTTCTTTTCATATTTAAAAGCATAAACAAACTTGTATTCTTTATACGTATTTTTTTGTATATTAGATTTAAGCATTGAATTTAATAATATCAACTGTGCGAAGAGTCCGACCCTGTGTAATAAAAGTACTGTGAAGTTAAACTCGCGTGTGCAGCAAGAAACGCACTCCAAAGCCTGTTCACTTTATGCGGAGAGTTGCAACTCATGCATATTTCGCAAAGAAGGGCAGTTTCGGGCTAAGCAGTATTGAGTGCGGATATGCCTGCGATTCTTTTAAGTCCGTGCGTGCCTATCTTCTGGTGCAAAACCGGCGGCGCAATGAATTTTGCCATGCAAAGAGCGAAGTAAATACAAGGCTTTGGCAGCTTTACAGTAAGTAATTTGCTGCATATCAGTTCTTGTGGGGTTTGCAAGGCAGAGTTTGCTGGAGCAGACGCTTTTTTCAGCGTGTGCAAAAACGGTACTCGGATTACGACACCCAATGGGTATATTTGTGACGTTCGAATATTTCTTCAGGCGACCGAACGTTACTAGTTAGCAGTTTCGGGATTCTCCCGTAGCTGTTCATGTGGGTGTTTTCCACGCACCACGACAGTCAACCAAACGGAATACGGCTTGCTTCCAGCTGCGAGATGCTCTTGTAAGTGTGAAAGAATGTGCTTAGGTGTGTAATTTGCGCCAAATTTAAATATATACAGATGCGATCAGAACCGTCGTTGAACCAGGACCGTGTTAAAACGTTTTGACATTTGCGTTTCTTGAAATTTCAACGCTATTTTAATAAGTGTGAATGTATGTTTCGTGTTCATTGTGTACATGCATGCGAGCAGCCAAAGCCACTTCGCACGTAGCTAGTATTAGGATTGAATTCTGTTGTCTTTTGATGTTCTTTCCTGGATATTAAAGTTAATATTAAATCTAAAGCGTAAATTGATATTATTACTTAAAGAACTTGATTTAATAACCTTCTGTAAATGTAAAGTTTAAATTAGACAAGCTGAAAATTGATGTGCTCATTTAAAAGTAACTTTAATACAAAGGCAATAATATCAATTATTATTTTGCATTAAGCAACAGCCAAAGGAAAAGTCTGCCATCGTAGTTATTTAATTCAGCCCATTGAGGTCTTGGAAACTATGACAGATAGAGAAAGAAACTATTGTTGAAGATACTAATATATGAGGGTTTCGGCAGTTTGATGATTTACCACTGATATTATTATATGTAAGAAGTCAATCGTCTATAAGATTTCGATAAAGAACAAATCCTTTATAACACAAGCTCTTGGATGGATTTTTTTATTTACCTTCCCATTATCAAGTTATGATAGAGAGTTATAATTTTTCAATATTAGGCACAGCTGCCGAATCAACTATTACGTACGTTATTTCTTCTATTTATAAGTCTGCATTAAAACAGAAATGTATTAATTCTTAAATATCCTTTTATGTTAACATCAGAACTTCAGAGTTTGAGGTTTAAGTTTACAGTTTGCTTGAAATAGCTTATCATGGTCATAGCTAATACTCTAAAATTACGAAATTTATAACAACCCGGAAAAATCAAATAATTACTCCCACACGACTAGTTGCTTTTTACAACAATTAAACGAAGGTTTCGGCCAGGACGATTTATGTTGTGAAGATGCATGTTTGGTGAGCAAAACCAATAATTATGTAATTAGTATACCAAGCCCGGGGCGCTACACGCTAAACAACTTCGCACAAAAAGACACAACAAACTAAGACTACAATGAGTTTTACTCACACGTCATCCGTGAATATTTCTGTTCTGTCCATTAGGTTAAAGGTGAAGCAGATGCCTTCACTGGTGAGCATCGGCACAAACAGATCTCTGAGCTCATCGCCTTCATATTTTTTTCCTCTCCACTGTACCTGCTTAAAGATATCCTCCATTTTAGGGGCAACCTGTTGAAAACACTCAAGATAGTAAGCTAAGCAATTATTTCAAATGGGGTTTCAATGATTGCCAGGCAAATATTTTGGAAACGTATGATGGCCTTACTTTGAACAAGAAGTCAAGTGCATGTTCATCTGTGATGGTCTTCGATGTGTCTATGAGCCTCTCACCAGTGCTGCAAACAAGGGTGATGTCATCAAATTGCTTCAACCTAAAACCGTAACGTATAAGGGAGGAATTTTATACTATCGTCCTTTGCTCACTCATCATCTGTCAGATTCCTGTCATTTATCTTCTTTAAAAACACATCGGTGTAATTGAATATGCGTTTAGCCGCTTTTATCTCGGGACAAACCGTTACAGCTGCGAAAGGTATCTCGAAGATGGGAGTTTGTGCGGTTGCAAACGTCACTATCACAGGAAAGTTCATCCATTTGTCGTAAGTCTGTTTAATCTGCCAGGTGCACAAGTAAAACGCAGCCACGACTATGATTAACCACCATATCCTATCAATGAAAGGCCGTAATTACTAGGGAAAGCGAAATTGGCAACTTACTTCTCCGGAAGGGTACGTCCCCTTTCCCCCAGGTAATTGCATCCATTGATGGTTGTTCTATTTAAAAACTCCTCGAAGTAGCACTTCGCGTTGTCACCCCAGGAAGGATGCTCTTCTTCGGACGTTACGCCAATACTCTTCTCACCGTTTTCCTTTGGTCTGCTTCGCCCCAAGTTGTAGCTTCCGGATTTCCAAAATTGGCGTCCATTTTGCTGAGCGGCGGTGGCACACTTTGACATGCTCCCCAATCGAGTATTCTCGAACTTCAGCTTGATAGCAAATTTAGGACAACGGGGGGATTAGGTGCTGAATCTTCAATATAAACCAGCTGACCTTGCGGCTGTATTGATGGTTGCAAGGTTCGGTAGCTGTTAGTGTCAAGGCCGTTTGGCGGAATAAATTGTTACCATTAATTATGTACTCGTTTTTCGAAGTAGATCTTTTAAAAACAACTTTATTTCGAGCATGGAGTTATAATTCGACTTCAAATTTAAAATAAGCAGGATTCGTTTTTACATCGAAGTAGTTTTAATACGTTTTAATTTATCCAGATTAATTTTACTAGTGCGTGTGAAGTAATGTCGTAACTATAACTAACTAAAACTATGATTACAAAGCCTTTTTATTAATTTTCTTATCAATCATGTGTATGGGATATCACCAGAAACAAAAACCAAAAACCACACTTAGTTTATTTTTAAAGAGTTTCGGAATTTGGGATTTGTTATAAAGCTGTCTTCTATAACATATAATAAATATAATAATTATTATAACTAATACTATATACAAAGTTACATTATGCGTATTCCTTATTAACAATGATGGTATTGCATTTAATTTTTCCAATTCCAAAGTTAATTTTGATAGCTGATCCAACTTAGGTTTTAAATTGAATTGTATTGGTTGAGTATTGATGATGGATAAGTTACCATAGGCAAATACATTGGTTCTTCAGGTAAAGGCGTTCCTAGATTAACATATTTAAAATTTTTAGCCGTAAACGAACAAGAGTAAGGTACATTACCATAGTATACTCCTTTTAATTCGTGTACTTCCTCATGTCGACATTATTCATGAATTAAAGTTTTCTTGGGTAATATTTGTATATACCTTTCATCAATTATGCCTTCTATTAACACTTGACTAATATTAGTTTTTACATTAATACACTCTGAACTTATTTTAGCTTGCAATAAGTTTTTTAAGCACCCATCTTCTTAATAGTTTTTCTCAATATCCATATCTGAACAAAAGAATTGATTTTGTAGAAAAGCACATCTTTCTTTTAAATAATAAATGTCATCTGCAGTCAATGCAAAATACGGCGTTGGTAAGATTATTACGGTGTTTAAAGACGTGAGTATTGAATATATATGATAAAGCGTAAATTGACTTTTATCTAATATAGGTACATGTAATAAAACTACTACGTGGTCCTCAGTAATATAGAAATTGACCGAAATAGTTCTTTTAGAAAGAGTAGTATCCTGTGAATAAAATTCGTCCTCTGTATGATATTGCTAAATTTGAGTTTTTATAAATGCAAATTGATTTTCGGTTATTCTGCTTAAATGTAACGTATTTAATTGTGCAAAGCTTAATGCAGTTTGTAAGTTTTGTATTGTTCTGTGCAATTCTTCTACATTTAATCGCAATAACGTTATAGCGTTTCTCGGGTGATGCAATGGTTATTTACTATACAAGTGGGATAACAGCATCGTTAATATACGTGTGTGTAAGTTACAAACGAGTTCGTAGCACGAGTTATGTAAGCACACAAGTATATTAATGATGCATTATCACACATGTATTGTACAAAATTTTATCTACGACTGCCTAAAATTGAGAAAAATGCATTAAGAGAAATGTCAGATCTGTCAGTTTCAAAAATATTTCAGTAGCCAAATGTCATTATGTCATTCATTTGACACTATTTCAGTTACGTAATGAAGTCATTACACAACTCAGTTGCGTAATGAAACCATTACATAACTGAGT
This sequence comes from Agriotes lineatus, assembly GCA_940337035.1. Classification (NCBI taxonomy): domain Eukaryota; kingdom Metazoa; phylum Arthropoda; class Insecta; order Coleoptera; family Elateridae; genus Agriotes; species Agriotes lineatus. The sequence goes on along the minus strand of CALNHX010004810.1, from coordinate 52,863 downwards.
GGTGTAATGAGCTTCATTACCTAACTGAAATAGTGTCAAATGAGTGACGTAATGCGTTACTTATCCCACTGGAGTAGATAAATTAATTATTTGCAACGTATTGTTTACAACTTGAAAGTTTTCAATAGTAATATAACAAGGGAGAGACATACTTACCGATAATTTTGCACACGCCAAGGGTCGAGTGCTGGTTGCAATGAAAACTGTCCCGAGGGCTTGCTCAAAGACAGTTTTCTAAGGGCAACCAGAACGATGACTCTTGGCACGGGCCACGAGCATTGATACAATTCGTTACATTTGGGTTAATGTAATTTTGTAGAATATTAGTTATTTCATTCTCGTAATTTTCTCTTGTGATATGCACTAAATATCTGAGTTTATCAAGAGGATTTATTATTAATATACTTGGTTTAGTATATAACGTAAAAACAATTTGATTTTTAAATACATTTAAAGGCTTTTCAGTAATTTACAAATTAGCGTTAATGTTTTCCGATTGATAGTGTTGACTCACATCAGTTACGTGATTATTGTCATTTACTTTAACCTGATCCTGTTCTTGTACAATTATGGGTGGAATCCGTATATCCGATAAAACTTTAACTTTCTCAGTTTTATTTGTTTGGATTTCTTCGAATTCTCCAATATTTTACCTAATTCCTCTAAATCATCTGTTTACCTTGTACTAACATGTCCTGGATTAATAAACAAAGATAATAAGTCATCGCAATTTTCCATTTCTATTGGGTAATGTCTCAAGTCTTGATAAGAAATCTCCGTTACTATTCTGCTTACCCTTTTGTAATGAATTTCGTATTCAAATTCTGATAGTTTTAATCTCCATCTGTTTAATTTTGAATTCGGTTCTTTTATATTAAACAACCATTGTAGCGGTTGGTGATCCATAATTATGTTGAATTTCTGTCCAGATGATTGTATAACATTCTTTTTCGATTGTTGAGTAATTTTGTTGCTCCGAACTTGAAGATTTGATAATAAACATTATCGGTTTATCTTGCCCTATCTTTCCTTGTGATAGTACTGCTCCACCACCAACGTTAGATGCATCTGTTACATTGAAGGTTTTGTTAAAATAGGGCTATATAAGAATTGGTGGGTTAATGATTACTCTTTTTATGTTCTTAAAAGCATTCACAAACTCTTGCGTATTTTTTATATTAGCATTTTTCTATAAACACGTTGTTAATGGTTTTGTTTATCATCATCATCAAACAGCCCGTTCCGTCCACTGCTGGAATAGGCCTCCCCCATTGCTCTCCATCCTTCTCTATCTTGGCCTGCTTGAATCTAGTTATCCGCAATTCTCCTCAAATCATCTGTCCAGCGTGTGGGTGGTCTTCCCGTACTAAGCTTATCTGTACGAGGCCTCCACTCCAATAACTTCTTCGTCCATCTTCCGTCTTTCATTCTGCCTACATGACCAGCCCAATTCCATTTGAGTCTAGTTATTCGCTCAATCACATCTGTTACTTTACTTCTTTGTCGTAAGTCCTTATTCCTAACGCGATCTTTTATTGAAATGTCGAGCATAGATCTTTCCATTTTACGTTGAACGATTTTAAGCTTTCGTGCAGAAGTGGCTGTTAAAGTTAGTGTTTCAGCACCGTATGTGAGGACGGGCAGAACTCACTGGTCGTACACTTTTCTTTTTAGGCATATTGGGAGGTTGCTCTTAAATATGTACCTTAGCTTTCCGTATGCTGCCCATGCTAGGTTGATTCTCCTATTAAATTCGCACGTCTGGTTATCCCTCGATATTCTAATGTCATGGCCTAGATATACATATTTTTCGGCTAATTCTACATTCGTGTTTTCGATGTTAACGCATGCTCTTGGAACCAGATTTGTCATTAGTTTAGTTTTAGCGAAGTTGATTCTCAAGCCGACTTCGAGGCACACAGAATGAAGCTCCTCTAGCATCTGCCTCACCTCCCCCAGGTTGTCTGCTATCAAAACCACGTCATCCGCAAAGCGAAGGTGCTTCAACCTTTGACCATCTATGGTTAAACCTCGTGTGTCCCAGTTGAGTTTTTTGAAAGCATACTCCAGAACTGTTATAAATAATTTTGGGGACATAGTGTCCCCTTGTAGTACCCCTCTGTCAATTTTGATAGGGCTGCTGTTCTTGTGTAATTTTACTGACATTGTAGCGTTCTTATATATGTTGTAGATCAGCTTTGAGTATCTATAGTCGATACGACATTCTCTCATAGCTTCAATGATGAGATTTAACTCGACTGTGTCAAATGCTTTGTGGAAGTCTACAAATAAGAGAGCCAGTAGTCTGTTGTACTCGACCGTTTTCTCAATCAAAGTTTTCATGCCTTGCAAATGATCGTTTGTTCCGAAACCAGAGCGAAAACCAGCTTGCTCTTTCTTTGGTAAAAGTCTAGTTTCTTTTCTAGTCTTGATGTTATTACTCTGGTGAACAATTTTTAAAGATGGTTAAGAAGGGTTATAGGACGATAATTTTCCAGGTCTGTTATATCTCCTCTCATATGCAATAGTATAGTAGTTGCCTGGTGCCATTTACCTGGGATGGTGCTGTTGTGCAAACAGATATTAAACAGTGATTATATTTTCTTCTTCAAGAATTCGCCTCCGGCTTTTATCGCTTCTATGACGACATTATCCTCTCAGGGCGATTTATTATTTTTCATTTTTGTCAATGCTATATTAATTTCTTCGATGGTAATGTCTGGCAACTCCTCAGATCCTTGATTCACAATCCCTTTTTTTGATGTTAATACTTCTTGGTCTAAAGTTCCTTTGTATCGGCTTTTGTATAGTTCACGATAGAATTCTTCCACGGTGCATAATATTTCTTCTCTGTTTGTAGTAATGTTACCTTGCTTGTTTTTAAGTTTAATTATTTCTGATTTTACTTCACTAATGCGTCTGCGTAGCACTTTCATGCTCTTATTCTCTTCTATGGTTTGTTGGATATTTTTGTTGTGATAGTTCTTAATATCGTGCCTTAAAGTTTTTGAGACTTCTTTGTTTATTTCTCTTAGTTCCGCGCTAGTTGTGGTTGTGTTGTTCCTCATTTCGTTCCTTCTGTGCATTAAGTTTTTTGTTGTCTGACTAATTCTTTCTTCTCTCTTTGATTTTGGGAAAAACGTTTCTTGGCTTTTTTGTATAGCCTCTGTTATTGCATCATTTAATTCGTCGATGTTTGTATCTAGATGGTTGTTACTCACAAGTATATTGCTAATCTGGTTTTCGAATTTTTCGAGATCTGCGGGGACCGACCATGCTCGATTAGCCGTTTTCTTTGACAATTTGTACCTTTCTTTGACCAGTTCTATTTCAATGGTACTTCTCACCATTCTGTGGACACTTCCGGTTCTGCAGTTGTTGAGTACTGTCACGTTTTTAACTATTTGTTTGTTACTTGAGATTATAAATTCGATCTCATTTCGAGTTCTACCGTCTGGGCTTTCCCATGTCCATCTTCTCTGCGGCTTCTCGTAGAGGAAACTATTCATTTGGTATAAGTTATTTTGTAGGAGAAAGCCCAGCATAGTTTCACCTCGAGCATTTCTTCCCTCGGATCCGAATTTACCCAGGCATACATCTGATTCGTTTGTTTTAAGACCGACTTTGGCGTTAAAGGTATGTTGTCATAAAATATGTCTACATCCTCGTCTGTGTGGGATGACGTTGGCGCGTATGCCTGTATGATCTTAATAGTGCATCTTTTGTTAAGTTTCAAAATTCTGTAAGCTGCTCTGGTGGAAATTTTCATAACAGATAATATGTCGGCGTTAAGACGTCTGTGGATTAGAAAGCCGACTCCTCCTTCTGATTTGTTTTCTTCGCCAGCATAGTAAAATAGGTGTCCAGATTTTAATTTAATTAGGTTTTCACCTCGCCTTCGGACCTCGCTGAGGCCAATGACATCCCATTTGATTTTTTGTATTTCAAATTCCATTTCTGCCTATTTTTCCTCAGATAAGAGTGTTCTTACGTTATATGTTGCGATTTAGAATTTTATGGATTTCTTATTCTTTGTTTGTTTGTATGGTTTAGTTTTGGGTAATGAAAGCGAATTTTTGCCTCCCCAAGAATCCTCGAGGCAGACTTTATTTAAGGTGTGGGACTTAAGACTCGATGCTATACCCACCTGGGGTTCACTTCCGGTTGTTTTCAAATTCGCCATAAAAGGGGCTTAAAGTCATTTTCTTCCACGCTGACTAGGCGGGTTGGAAGATGGAAAGGATTTGGGAAGAATAAGTAGGTATTGAATGTAATAAGGGTTAAGGACATAATTTCCCCCCTGGTGAGGGAGTCGGGGGAAAACTAAGGCTCGCATAGGCAGGGTCGCTTCCTTGAGTAGCCCTTTCTTCACCGAGTTCGTAAAGAATGACTACCTGCTGGTTCTGTAATTGTAGCGTAATCTTTAACGAATTTTCTGTAATATCCTGTTAGTCCTAAAAGAAATTTTATTTGTTTTATCGTGTAAGGTAATGGTACTTGTTTAATTTTATCTACTGATTTAGAATTCGGTTTTACTCCTTCTGTTGTTATTAAGTGTCCTAAATATTCGATTTGCTTTAGACAACATTTTGATTTTTTCAATTTTACTTTGAATTTATATTTAGCTAGCCTATGAAAAACTTCTTCCGCGTTCTTAAAATGTTCCTCAAAGTTTTTACCAAAAATAATTGTCGTTTAAATAAACTAAACATATTATATATAGCAATCTTTTTAGAATATTATTCATAACCTTTGCAAAATAGGCTGAGCGATTTTTAAACCAAAAGGCATGCGTAAATGTTGAAAATGTCCCTCACTTTTTGAGAAAGCCGTTTTGTGTCTAGCTTCTGGTTCTATTTCAATTTGATGCTAGCCACTTTTAAAATCAAGTTTTGAGAAGTACTTTGATCCTCTTAGTAAATCTAATATAGTGCTAATGATCGGTATTGGGTATTTATCCTCAATAGTGATTTGATTTATCTTTCCAAAATCTACTAGGTACCTACCGTACGATGTGTTATTTTTTATTTTTATCGGGCTTATTTGGAACTATAAGGTAAATCGCTTTCCTATATTATATTTTGCCTTTTTAGATCCATTATTTGATTTTCAAATTTCGTAATTTGGTGTTTCAAATCATGTATTAGGTTATTCTCTAATTTTTCCTGTTTTATCTTAGTTTTTACATCTATTTGTGTCTCATCAATATTCGAGCTTTAATTACATTTTGTTTCTAGCTAGATACCTTTTTTAATATTGATAATTTCTTGACACGGTAATTCACAATGATAGTTCGTAACTGTTGTAGGAGTTTCAAGTTTCAGGAATTATTAAATTACCTATTCGTTGTGACGAAATCAGTACAGCTGCTTTCTTTATCATAGTGCGAAATACTTTTACTCTTTCACCTAATGCTTTTTGATTCCTTTTCGGTGTTGTATAATTTCTTAATTCATTTATTTTTTCTTTAAACCAGTGACGAGCTATTCCGAATTCATTACTGAATTAGTTGCTCCGGTATCTATTAAAAGTTTTAAATTTGAATTTGTAATTTGAATATATTATGATAAACTGCAATTACTTAAACATTTATTAATTTATCCATTTATTTTTCTGAGGCTGTGATGCGAAAATGTTGGATACTTCCAATAAGTTCTTCTTTTGATGATCTTTTTTCATCATTATCGACTTCTAACACATAATTATCTGCTTCAAAACTATTAACATCGCTCTCGCCGTATAAGTCCGATGGTGTGTCTAGTGTCTATCTAAACTACATTAACTAAAGGTTTAGTTTTCTGTATATCATCCCTTTTATAAGAATGTGTTCTCATATTATTATTTGACATAGGTGTGTATGGATTTCGAACAATACTAACTGACATCGGGCTATTTTGTTTGCTTTCTGTGTTAGCGCGACTATTTTCTCTGGATTCGGTTCTGCATAATATTTATTATTCTTACTGCCTTAAGCATAATTATTAGATTTACAGTTCTTCTGTGGTTTTTGATTTGTTACATTTTGTGTCCATTTATTTACCTTCTGCACTTACTGAACTCTGAAAATTTCCCTTCCTCATTTCCTTTTCTGAATTTAAATGTTTATTAATATAACTCAAAACTACGCTTCAGCCAAAGTTTTCTTCCCTTTTACATCCAAAATTGTTTGGAGCAAATTATTATACCAAAAATTCCAGTTTGTTCATTGATATCCCTGTACACTACCTTTTGAGCATCTGTGATATCATTGTCAGAATGAATTTTAGAATTTAATCTCTTCTCCATTGTCTTGATTCTTTCAATAAAATCGGGTAATGACTCGTTATAACCCATTTGTAAATTCATAAATTGTTACGCTAAATTTTTCCGGTCTGTGTAATCACCATATTTGATTTGTAATAATTCTGTAAGATCTGGCCACTTTTTAATATCTGACTTAACTGATAAAAGTTCATCTGCTTCTCATGTTAGTTTGCTACAAATGAGGCAAAAAACGCAATTAGTTAGTACTGTGTCATTAGTAGTTCCATATCTATTATAATATTGATCAATTTTCCATAATAATGAATCTAAGTAAGTACCTATTTTACCTTAACATTTTGGCAAAATGTCTCCGTAATGCAGTGCAGCAGAAATTGCTTGTTCTGCAAGTGAAATTGAGAATTGTCCTCGTGCTTGCACTGGAGTAGTTATTTTATTACGCTTTCCTACAAAATATTTTTGTTAAAGTGTAAAAACTTATTAGAAGTTATTATTTTCTTACTAATTTACTTATTTTTATTCCCTCTTTATATTAGTGGAGGTTTTCCCTAAAAGAATTTATCACAGCACAGTCTTAATCTGCCCCTTCTGCGTGGAATAAAGTTTTTACTAAATCTATGTTAGTAGGGTTTACAATTTTTCTATTTATGCACAAGTACTCACAATTGTTCGAACTTTTCTTTGAAGTGAGACCTTCACTCCTGGGGCGTCCTAGTTTTGAAATCCTGATCAGCGCGTCCCCTCGACTGTTGTCTTGGCTCTGATGTTCCTTGGATTTTCTTTAGGTGTTGGACCAGTTTTGAGCCTTCGTGACTCTGGCTTCAAAATACCTTGAGCTGTGCGTTGACAGTCGTTTCCTTGTAGTAGGAGAGCTGGTGACATTTTTTAGTGATGATTTAGTTAAGACCTAGTTTTTGAGAGAATGTTGCTGGAGGCATGTATAAGTGTCATCTGTAAGGATTCTCCTTGATAGCGGTATCGGAGGGAGGCAGAACACCATTTTCACTGTAGGTATATGTCAAATTCGAGGTTAGCAGGTTAGCTTTTGCGTCAGTCTGTGACAAAAGGTTTTCCGTCATTTTTGACACAGACTGACGCAAAAGCTAACCTGCTAACCTCGAATTTGACATACATTTACAGTGAAAATTGGGGGTTTTCTGCCTGCCTCCGATACCGCTATCAAGGAGAATCCTTACAGATAACACTTATACATGCCACCAGCAACATTCTCTCAAAAAATAGGCCTTAACTAAATGATCACTAAAAAATGTCATCAGCTCTTAGACTATTGGTATGGTAGTTCGTTTTTTGTTGTTCGTACTTTGTTTTCGAACACTCGAAATATCCATTCCGACTGTGCCAATTATGTACTCGCTTTTCGAAGTAGATTTTTTAAATCAACTTTATTTCGAGTATACGGAGTTATAATTACACTTCAAATTTAAAATAAGCACGATTTGTTTTTACATCGAACTGGTTTGAATACGGTTTAATTTACACAGCTTAATTTTGCTTGTGCGTATGAAGTAATGTCGTAACTATAGCTAACTAAAAATATGATTACAAAGCCTTTTTATAAATTTTCTTATCAATCATGTGTATGGGATATCACCAGAAACCACACGGCCTGAGTAATATGATAACTTATTGATACGCCTTTCTTCTGTATAATACAGCATCATAACTCATAACTCATTTCTGCCCAGATGCCCTAGAGGTTGGAATGCGAACCGGATGTTATTAAAATTTCACAATAACATTACGTATTTGCTTGTATTCGATTTTTACTAGCACATTTTCTTGCCAATAATAACTATTGAAACAGGAGAAACTAATTTACATTGTAAATATTAATATTTTAGTTATTCTTGCGGCTCATCCTTGATAGTTCATATAAATCAATGTATTTTTAAATATTAGACTCACCACGCATGGTTATATTTAACAAATGAAGATAGATCAATTGACCTCTTAGACCTCTGATATGGGTATTGTTTTTGCGACGTTTCGAAACAGTTTCTAAAATGTCAAAACATCGTTCTGGTTTGTCGTTTTAATTTCAGAAGTTTTTATTTTATACATAAATCGCAATAGCCCGCTTTCCAAAGATCAAGTGGTTTTAAGTGTATCTGCGTGTACGATAGAGCTGTTGTCTTACGCAGATTGTCAGTGCTAAATTGAATGCCGCGGTGAAAAAATATGGTGGTCATGTAAGATGGGAAATATTTTACCAGCACTAGTCACAGAAATAGGAGAAAATTTTTCAAATATTTTTTCCCAAAAAGGTAAAATTAAAAAGATGCGGTTGTGTAAAGTTAAGACTAAAAAATAGATTTTTTTGAATATGTTTATTTTAAACACTTACTGGGTAAATTAAAGTCTACCAAAGTCATTATTTGATAACAATAAGAACGCTTTAATTTGGACAGTGACGTAGTTATGGTTGGGTGTAAAGAAGAAAATATGAAAGCAATGTTTTTTAAACATTCTCTGTCGTATTATTATGAAAGAAACATTGATTTTGACTAAAGAAAGTTCTCTCGGCATTTATAGCACAACATAGTCGTTTTTGCAGTTTTTTTTTAAATAATATTACACATGGTACAATTAGCAATACCACACTGAAAGACACGAGTGTAGTTCAAAAATGACCGTGTTGAGCTAAAAATATCAGAGAACTTTTTTACTCAAAATAAATTTTTCTCTCATAAGACGTCACAGGGTATTTAAAAAAACAAATTCAAACAAATCAGAGTGTTCTTATTCAGTTTTACATGGCCGTAATTGGTTAATTTGCCCCAGTTAAGAAAAAATAAAAATTTTTGTGTCGCCAATGTTGGTAAAATATGTCCCCAACGTTTACGATCACCCTGTATAAAAAATCCAACTTTGGAATCGATTGAAAGGAAATTTTATAAATGTTGCTTAACAAGTGAAATTGATAAACAGTTTGGAATGGATAGCAATTTCTTAAACTGAATGGAAAACCATTTCAGGTGTTGTGTTACTTATTCGATCGATTTAACTAACTAAAAAATTTGTGATGAGGTGTACACGAAACTACCTCGCAAGCGCTGCCACAAGATAGGTACAAAAATCTTAACGTTGGTAATAATACTGAAACAGTAAAAGAAAGCACTTAGTAATGCACATTATATCAATTTGCAAATAAAAAGAACACTGCAGGCGGTAGGATTCGAACTCGCTCTCGCAGGGGCTATCGGATTACTAAACCAACGCTCTAACTTCTCGGCCGCGTAAGCCCACATATTATAATATTTTTTGTTTTTTAGAATGTACTGCTCAAATTACATACGTTAGTTTTGCCAAATGTTCGTTGTTCTAAAAATCTTATTTGCAAATACTATCTTTTATTATAGAAGGCCGTAAGTGCAGAAAAGCTGTTGTAGTTGACTGTAGTAACTAATAGCTATTATATCAATTGAATCAATAACAAATCGTTCAAGAACGAATAATGTTTACAAAACATATTTATTGAGAAAAAGTCATTTTTAAATGCAACCTACCAAGGGCCATCGTTGCATTGGATAGAACATATAATTACCAATCTAAGGATATGCATCATGCACTACTTTATCTTTATCTAAAACTGACCGGAAGTCGGCCACTTTGACTATATCTGTCCGTCAAACCGAAATTATGTTTAACATCCTTGTAACAAGTTTTATTCAAATTCGTTGATAAGTAAAGGAAATAGAGGCATGGCCCTGGTCTCATTATCACCCGGTATATTTGACCGAGAGTATATTCGATTCCGAGCGAGGTAGATAAACATCTAATCCTTATGCACAAGATCGTTTTCCTCCTATGGTTTTTGAGCTGTATTGGCAACAAACAGACCGACTGACAGACAGACAGACGGAATTGTAAAAACATTTTTTTCTTCATCTTGGCATTCTAAAACGTGAAGATTTGGAGAAATGTTAAAAAATTATTTTTTCACGATTACAGTATTTCGTCTTCGGCGAGGGACGTAGAATTTGATATAATTCTTGCAATGATTAACCAAATAAGAATATTTTAATAAAAATTTGATTCTACTTGAGCAGATGACGCAGTTGTACAACTAAAAGTAAAAATATAAAACGTTAATTATTTTTTGAGTATTAACAGCCTCTTCCACTTTCAGAAAGTGAAAAAAAAGCTGATATAGAAATTTACGACTCAAATAAAGATGAGAGTATTAACACAATGTGTCGTCCCTGTCCTGGTATATGGGATGGAGATCTGGGCTTTTACTCAAAAAACAAGTAAGAAACTACAAACAACACAACATCACATGGAGAGAGCTATTCTTGGTACAACTCTAAGAAACACAAGAACCAATGAATGGATAAGGAGACATACGGGAATGGAAGATATATTACAAACGGTAGCTAAATCGAAATGGAAATGGGAAGGCCATGTGGCAAGGATGAGTACCGAGAGATGGATTAGGAGAACAACGGAGTGGAAACCATGGACCAGAAAAAGAAAACCCGGTAGACCTCTGATGAGATGGTATGATGAAATCCGGAGAGTGGCTGGTAGCAACTGGATGGCCCAGGAAAGGTAACAATGGAAACAAATGAAAGAGGTATATATACACATGTGGACGACAAGTGCTGAATAGAGAGAACTGTTATAAATCGGATCTAATAATTTGTCGTTTAGCTGGTAAACAAAATTTGCAAATATCGTAATATTTAAAGGTGAATGGAAAATATGGAAAACGAAAATTCGGAAGAAGCAGTTAGCAGATGTCATGAAAGTTTTCCAAATCGTTACCAGCTTCTTGCAAGAATATTTGTACGCCTCTATCAGCGAATGCATAATATCGGAATGGTCCAACTTAAGCTTGCAGAATGTGAAGGGTAAAGAACTGTAACGTGCCCATTCGTGCCACCTGAATATATAAATTTCACATATTTTTATTATACACTGTTAGCAATAAATCTCAATCAATAAGTGGCTCTGTATTAGGCGTACTCGAGTTCGCGGAATGTGGAAGAATTTGCAAGCCAGCGGATTTAAAATTAGAACGACGCCAGCGGGGACAATTTAATACCAGCTACTAGCGGCTGACAGGTCGCGCCCAAAAAATTACAGAGACGCATGGCCTGAATTAAAAGGTGCATTTTAAAGTGCCAAGAATAGTGAAGTTGTTCTCTGAATGGCATATTTTAGCAGTGGTCTATTATGATATGTTTTATCAGACTAGTGAAGTGTTGGCCCACAATACTCGCTACCGTCACACAGGGAATCCTGAGTGTGAACCCACCCTCCGAAAATAGCTATATCCTTGGGCACCATCGTCAGAGGCTGCCGCCGTTGCCAGAAGGAAGCTATTATTTCGAAGCCATAGAGGCGCCGTCCTGGTGCAATTGCAGGGACACTTGGGAGCAACCGAATGCAATGTTAGTTCTTATTAGAAATCGTGCTACGAAATAAAAGGCGATTGCAACATTATTGGCAATTGCTTCAATGCATGGGTGCGTATCAAAGGCAACGGGGATTTACCTGTAAGCAGCCGACACGAAGCTATTGCGTCATCCGCTTCCTCAGCACGTTGTTTAAATTGAACGGGCCTGGCCGCGCTACTTACAACGAGCTCATTTTAAGAATAGACAACTTCGCTAGCTTATTAGTGAGCGGAATTTAATTACATTTCGCATTATCGGCAGTTGACTTTGCGTACACAGTGGAACGTTAGCGCCCTAATCAAGATGATTTCGTGTATGTAACGTACAGCCTTTCTATTGTGTATTTTTTATATGTATTTTTATTAACTAGCGCCCGTAGCTCATCAAAGTATTATTGACAGCTTCACTGTATGTTTAGACGTCGTTCATTCTTGATATTTTATGCACATGTAACTTCTTGTATTTGTATTTTTCTTAGAAATTATATCTTTTTATGTAAACTGTTGGGTTTTTATTGCTGGTAGTCTACCATCTCAACTTTGTCACATTCATCACTGATGTAATTTTCACCATATAATTCTTCCTTCAAAATTTCTAATTTTGTATAGCACGCGTGATGTGTTATTATAAATAATTCACTCGAGGAAAGGCCCCTCTCGGTCTATCGGTCTCGAGAGCTCACCTTTTCTCTCATGGATTGTTTGTAATATAACTCCCTTATACAATAAATAACTATTTGGAACTTGACTGGATTTAAAAATCAAAATAAGTACCACATGCACCTTCATGTTGCATTACAAACTACGTTAATGATCACATGATCAGTTTCGAAAAAAATTCAAAGGAGTGTAGCGATTCATATTGCAGCGCACATGTTAAAATATTTTTGAGATTTTTACATATTTTTTTTATGTTATGACATCATTTTTTTTTAAATGTTAAATTTTTTTTCATTTATTTCGATAGAAGTTTTAATCTGTTTTCAACGGAATAAAATTTTGAATAGGTTGCATCAGAAAACAATTGGAAACAGTTCAAAGAGTAAGGAAAGTTAACTGGGTATAAAACAAAACCAATTTTTTATGTTGGATTTATTGTCAAAGTCAAAAGTAATCGTAGCTAATTTTTTGTTTTAAACCCAGGCAACTAGAATTAATCTGTTAATTTCATTCATCCTGACTATTTGAGCTATAAAGGCGTTTTTTAATTTTCTTTTCTAATGTTGTTATTGTATACCGTTAAAACAGATTAAAATTTTCTACCAAAATAAATAAAACAAATAGAGGTTCTACTTAAAAAAATATTATTGACGTAATATTAAAAAAATTATGTAAAAACCTGAAATGATTTTTTTGACACCTTGATCCCAAAGTGACATTTTCTGTTACTTGTTAGGGGATTTTTTGTAAGAAAAAATAGACGTTTGGCTCCTATAATTTAATATGGAATATTTATTGCATTATAGTTTCCTAAAGTCGTCATCCAGCATTTTATAATGATAGAATTTGCCTGCTTCAATGGCTCGGGGAAAACATAAGGTGTATGATTGGATTTAGGAAAATATTTAAAAACGAGAATCAATCCTATTCATATATTCAACGCTATAGTTCTTAGACTAACACTCAACATAATTTAGCTACAAGTTTCTCAATGTGATTCTTGAATTAGTGATGTAGGAATCGGTGCGCAGAATAACCAAGGTCAAAAACACTTGGCTTTAGGCAGGTATTTATTGGAATTCGATTTTTTATTGACAGGCTCTAAATGTAGACTAGAGTGGAGTGAGAAATATTTTTCTTAAATTTAGCTAGAGTGAATGATAAACAGTTACCTACTTGTAAAATCAAAAGGTACGCATTAATACGTGGCATTTATTAAATAGTGTGTTCCAAAACAAAACTCATTCGCAGCATGCCATCATCAAATTGAAGTTTGCCGTAACTTGAGATATACCCATTGATGCAAATGAACTACCAAGGCAGAGAGAACTAAATTACATCTTGACCTTGAACTATTTTCCTAAAAATATACAAAACACTTAAGAAAAACAATTTTTCTTAACTGTTATGATTAATACACTTGTTGCTGTTGTGTACACGCCATCTTATTTTTCTTTTTGCTTGATACAATTAAACTTAATGCAGTGTAAACTTTTAGGTGTCACACTGACAGATGTTTTCATAAACAAAATGCAATCTGACATTCACCTGCAGACTTATGTTGAGACGTGATTAGATTTCCTATATTTCTTTCCAAGGCCTACCCTAAATGAGTTTTTTTAAACACACGATACCAGGCATCGTATAAAAGTTTATTGTAAACAACTGAAGTAAGTATAAGGATTCTTCTTTATGCAAGAGTCCCAAGTGTTAGGAAATAAAGATGAGCTCCTTAAACGCTAAAGAAACTAGAGCAGGATAGATTTTAAAATATAATCTGCATATATGAAAATATGTGACATTCGAGATCTGAAAAATCTACCACTTGGCTATTATATATCAGAGAAAACCCAACCAGCATCAATAAAATCGTCAAAATTGCAAATTGCATTATTTTTAACACTTCTTAAAACAGTCTGTGGACAGGAGTTTCAGACAGATGATCTGCATCAATATTACAGCAAGTGCTGTTCACCGAGATCTTGAAATTGCTACAGAAGAAGGGCTATCTAAAATCATAGATAAAGGCAAAAGAATCGTTTTGACTTGCAAAACCTTTCTGTTCGTAGAGAAAAAGCAAGAGATGGTTTCATAAGAGTTTGAATTCAATCTATAGATAATCTGTTAATATTTAACATACAATGCAGCTTGACGATAACAAAAACACGATATAAGCACAATATGACAATTTCGCTAGAGAGCAAGAAAAGAAACATCAAGGAAAGAACTTCCATAAATTATCAACTGGTAGAGCAGATCCGCAGATGTGAAGTCTCTTAAAAAACATATTACCTACACTTAGCGACACGACATGGTTCTAAAAAGACATAGTTTATCTAGACAGTATGGCGCATGGTAAAAAAAAACTATCATCAAAGAGAACGAGGTTATCAATTAGTGCACAGATGTCAAAAGATACAGGTTCTACTTAAAGCCGCCTTCCCATGGCGCGAGGCTCGGCGAGCTTTCACCTGCTTTTAGCGAGCCTCGCGCCGTGGGAAGGATGTAGCTCGCGGCGCGTTGGCGCGGCTCGTTAAATAATAGCACAATATTGGCATCCAAGCCGCGAGACTCGCCAAAAGCAGGTAGAAGCTCGCCGAGCCTCGCGCCGTGGAAGGAGGTTGCTCGTGGCGCGTTGGCGCGGCTCGGCCTTCCCGCCGACTGGCGGTAAATTTTGCACGAGTCAAAGAAAACGCGCCTCGACTTTTTTGCTTGCCTTGGCTCGGTATTCAGGAATCGGGGACCATAAATTCGATTATAGGGTGTGCACTCCAAAATATAGTCTAAAAAATGTACCCTATCTGCAATGACCTTGCGGATTTAATTGTGGAGGGTTCCATTTTTTTTTCGATTGCAAAAAAGCAGAAAAAATATTTTCCGGCATTTTTTTTATTACTAAAAATTTATAAATTTTATACATGCATCGCGTCTACAAGATTATTTTTGAATATTTCTCAATAATTTTTAAATCAGTGGAAAGCTTATTCTTTCCGGATTCAGATGATGCAAATTAAACACAAAACTATTTTTAACAAATGCTGCAGAAATTGTTTAAACAAAGCGTACCGGGAAAGCGCGTTGTAAACTTCAGCATCTAGGTATTTTAATAACTATTACACATAAAGGTATACTTTCCAAGTATGAAATGTATACAAAAGAATGGAGACATTTTTAGTGAAAGAATTATCTCTATTGAATTATTGTTGCAAAAAATACGATTTATTTTCCGCTGCGTGTTTTGCGTCTCACGCGCGACGCGCTTTGCCGATCACTGATTTGCATCGCGATACGAATATACTGTGCGTTGCAAATCATTTGTATGTATTATACCTACTCATAATTATATTACGCTGATTGGTTATACGTGAGTAATGTCACCGGTAATCACTAAAAATCAGAAATTTTAAGATTAATATAAATAATAATAATAGCATTTAATCATCCCGCGTTCGGTCAAAGGCCTCCCCGACTTTTGTCCATCTCGGACTGTCTTGTGCTGTCTTCATCCATTGTGTTCCTGGCATTTTCTTGATATTATCCTCTCATCTAGTTTTCTTCTCGGTAATGCTGGAGGCCATTCCGTGGTTGATCTTTGCCAACCTGGCCACATGACCGGCCTAGTTCCATTTGAGCTTTTTAAACCACTTGAGCATATCCCGGCATGCTACAAGTCTTTTTATTTCTTCGACTTTTACACTATCACTTAATTTTAACTTTAAAATGTACCTCAGCATTTTATTTTGCGTCACTAATAGCCGATTTTGTGCCCGTCTAATGACCACGTCTCTCAAAGCCGGTATTACAAATTTATTGAACACTTATTTTTTATATTTGCTGATAAACTCCCTTGGAAAACATACTTGAGTGACTAGAATTTATTCCAGGTTTTACTTATCCTGTGCTGGATTTCTTTCTCCTCTGCTTTTCTAAATGATATAATCTGACCTAGATATGTTGCTTCCGTTGCATATTCAAGTTTTTTACTATTAATTGTTACTGCTGCTTTTGTGCTGTTGTTAATATGTTTGCTGTTTACGAAAATTTTTCCATTTCAGTTTTCTAAATAACTGTTCTAACGCTGCATTAAATCGGACCTACTTTTTCCATTTTTATAACCTTTATATTTCGTATAATAATTAATAGCAATTAAAAACATAACCAGCAAAACAAATATTTATTATAAAAATGTTCAGTAGTTGAATTTCAGAATTGTTAAGAAATAGCATAGGCCATAAAAATAATTGCAAAATGACGTTTTCGAATAGCTTTATCTTTGTTTAAAACATAATAAAATCAGAGCAGGCTTGGCAATTCATGTAACAATGAGTAAACTGTAAACAAAATAATTGGGGTAGCTTCTGTGAAAGCTTTGGTTGTGAAATTGCCACGCTGCCCCAGAGAAACAAGTTATTTTATGAATTAAATAAATACCCAAGTTAATTAAAAGAGTTGTTTAATTGAGTGATTGTGTCCTGGGTTACTTGTGGAAGTTTTGCCTTGCATTGGGCTTCCGGGCAGGTAAAATACGAATCGTCGAAGTGGTGCAGTGGAAGCTGTGGTGTTTTGGGCATATTCTACGGAGGTTGAGACAGCTTTATAAGTTCTTATACGAGTGAATAAGCAGCGGGAGTATACCACAGCGGAGCACGAGATTTGGTGCCCCAACTTCATTGGAAGCGCTTCCAGAGATGTCCGAGAGCATCAGCCGTTTACCAAGTAGGTTCCAGCGCAGATTTGAGTCTTACTAACTGCAGGCAAACAATAACGAGTGGTCCAGAGCATCGTGGAAGTTCCAGCGAGATGCAGGTAGCCCTATTTTTAACGGAGAAGTCATCAAAAGGTTAGAATTACCTCCTAAAAGTGTTAGTTTTGTGAATCTGCTTGGTTAGCCTCCCTTAGAACGTCACTTCCGCTTCGTGGCGTGGGTGGAAGTGTTTTGTTTATGACACAAAATACTTACATTCCATTGTTATCGCATAGCAACAGCGTTAGTTGCGCGGACATCGAGAAATTAATTAAAATTGTATTCTCAAACCACTTTGGTTTTGTATTTGTTCCCATCAGTTAAAAAATATAACCCACTTGTTAAATCTTATTAGAAAAATAGCGATATACAGAGTGCTTACAATTAAATGATTCATTTTAAAATATTACCATAAATAAATAATTTTGATAGCCAAACGTAGTTAATTAGTAATGATAGCAACAGCAAGTTCATATTCGTTCTTTTTTTAATTAGATTCCGCGACCTAACCCTGAGATGAGAGTAAATTAAAATTACAAATGTAAGCATTATTACAGTATAGCCAGGAAAATTCCAAAAACTATGTTAGTTTAGGGCTGTTTAATTTATTCAAATAATTAAAAATCATATTCAAAGATTTATTATACCCATATCATTTATTTATTATAACTTAAGGGAGAAAATATAAAAATATAAAACTAATACAGTGTTTTTCTCATAAAGCAACTATAACCACAAGAAAATTCAAGAGGAAACTACCAGTTCACAAGAAATGTTATTGATCATGTTTGTGCTAACGCTACCTACTTAAAAAATAACACACTTTTTATTGCAAGCTAAATTTTATGGTTTTTTATTTTAATAATAATAGTTGTTAAGTTTTATTTTCCATATAGGCCTATACTAATAGGTTACAAAATATTATTTCAATATTTTCAATAGAAAAAACAACATATGAGATAAAGCACTTTTGAAAATTCTTCTAATAAACAAGGTTTTATAAAAGTAACGCGATGTTTCTGTAATTTTGCATGGGGCGATAATTCTCGATTCTGAATAACTTTTCTTAATGATGTTTTGCCATGTTCGAAAGAGAAAACGTACTTTACCTGAACAAAATATGTTTTTAAAGTACTGTCAAGGCCTCCTTGATATTACGCCGGAACCCTAAAGGCGGGGATTTTTAAAGGGTTATTGCTAGGGTACTAAGGAATATTTGTGCCAAAACTCAGAACTGCATTATTAGTAGATTAGTAGATATCTATTATGCTGGGCAAATTCAAAACACGCAGCGGAAAACAACGGAACGATGTACAAAAATAAATCCTATTTTTTATACGAATAAAGCAATAGAGGTAATTCTTTCATTAAAAATTTCTCCATTATTTTGTATACATTTCATATGCTGGAAGTATGCCTTTATGTGCAACCGTTTTCAAAATATCTCGATGCCGAAATGTATACCGCGCATTCCTGTTACGCTTTATTTAAACAATTTCTGTAGCATTTGCTAAACATAGTTTCGTGATTAATTTGACATCACCTGAATCCAGAAAGAATAATCTTTCCAATGGTTTAAAAATTATAAAAAAATATTCAAAACTAAGCTTGCAAATGCGATTTACGCATAAAATTCATAAAATTTTAGTATTAAAAAAAATTTCGGAAATTATTTTTTTCTGCTTTTTTACAATCGCAAAAAGAATGGAGCCCTTCAGATTTAGATTCGCAAGGTCATTCCAGATAATGTACATATTTTTTAAACTATATCTTCGAGTCCACACCCCATCATTTTAGAAAGGTTTTTTGAGGAGCCCGATTCCCTGCTACGGCTCGTGATATAGCGTTCCAACGAGTACGAACTTGTATCAACATGTTCGTGATTCGGCTACTACTACAATATAATGTGATGGTTTTGATTGAGTGGCATTTGTACATTTCGTCCGCGTAGTGTATCCACTGAGGATTTTCCACATAATTAATAAAAATAATTGTGTCAATATAATCTTTGATAAGGTACGTAAATTTGTATTAGTTGTTAATATAGCGTAACATAAGCAACGCTTGGAAGAAGATGTTGTTTATGTTAGGTTATATTATACAATAGGCTGAATTTAGAAATGACTTTTACTCAAACTGAGCTTATTATTAAAATTCGTCAACATGTTTACAGAGATGGAGTGGTCAAATGAATTAGTAATAGAATTTCTGGAAATCTATGAACAGGAAGCTGTAATTTGGAATCCTAGTCATGAAAACCATAAAGACCGAAACGAGATCCATGATGCGTGGAAGAGGATTCAGAACATTTTTTCTGGAGAGCATTCCTTAGCGGAACTAAAAAAGAAGAGGGACTCCTTAATGGCTACGTTCCGAAAACTTTTAACCAAAGTTAAAAGCAGTAGGAGGACCGGTACTGGTACGAAAGATGTGTTTAAACCTGAATGGTTTGCATACAACCAAATGGCAAAATTCCTACATGAAATATACAAACCTAGGAGAACAACCCATTCAGAAGTATGTATTAATTTTTATTTGTTGGTTGACCGCTAGTTAATTTCAATATTAATGAATTATTTTTCCTAAAAAAAGATGGATTAATAGACGTCATTAATACACTGTTTGTGATTAATACATTCTTTTTCATCAATTAACTGTTTTTTTTTTAAATGATGGATTAATAGATCTATTAATACACTCTTTTTCATTAATTAACTGTTTTTGTGTTTTGACGTTTTGATGATATTTTGCATGGAGGTTAGTTGTATTAATCAAGTTTTTCGCCACAAAAAAAGATTTTGCGGTCAACGAAAAAATTTTGTAATCAACTCGTTTGTTAATGGGCGATTAGTAATCTCAACTATTAAAGGCACTCACTCGCTATCGCTCGTTCGTGCTTTAAACAGTTTCGATTATTAATCGTCTGCATTAACACACTTGTTGGTTAAATAACTATTATTTATTACTGTACAAGTATAATAATTTACATTACCACAATTAAATAACTGAAATGTATACTGAAGGAAACAAATTTAAATGCCGGCGTAAAAAATATTTTATCTACGACCACTACTAAAAGTAGGCCTTTTAGCGCTAGCTTGTTTCACTAAAAGTGACGTTTTATAGTTTACCGTGTTTAAAGAAATCAGCTGTTTACTTTTAGCACATGTGCTAAAAGTGAAGCGAGGTTCAAAACTACAATTTCGAACTGCAAGTTATGAAATTATGAAACGAAGCCGAAGGCTGAGTTTCATAATTTTCATGTCTCGCGCATAAAAGTCGACTTTTAGCACTTGTTGCATAAATAGCTATTATTTCGTTAAAAAAGATAAATTGGGTATAGAAAAAACAATAATTTGAACATTTCTCTTTTCTAATCTTTTTTTTAAATTATTATTAAAGACTTTACAATCTGTCATTGTTGACATTTAGTAAATGATATAATATTTCACATGCATGTCATGGTGGAAAATGTCCATTAACAAATTCCTTAAATTAAAAACTAACTAGATTGTTCCGTAGTTATTATAGCTTAACACACAATCACTCGAATCTATTTGGGAGTTTAGATGTCCTTATTCTCTTAAGTCTGGGCTCCTCGTCTTCTTCTTCCAGTAGACACTCAATGAGTGTGTTTGGGTGGGCACGAAGCCGCTCTCGGTACCTTACACTGTATTGTTGTATCTCTTCATTTATTGTGGGGATATTAAGATCTCGACGTATAACCTCATTAGGTACATACCAGGGAGCATTTACTATGGATCTCAGCGTCTTGGCTTGAAAGCGTCTTAAAATGTCTATATTAGAATTACTTGCTGTTCCCCACAGCTGTATTCCGTAGGACCATACCGGTTTGAGAATAACTTTATATAATAGTATCTTATTTTCCAGAGATAGTTGAGATTTGCGACAATAATTTGAACATTTCTCTTTTCTAATCTGGAGTTTTATATTTAAGATGTACCTATTATAAAAGTATGACATATAACAAAAATTAATCGACTTACTGAAAACGTAGCGAAATAAAAAGTTAGAAAGTATACGCAAAAATATTGTATCAATGATATCTTAAAAAGTAAAATAATATTATTTTCTCAAAATGTATCCTGCCAAGATACTGCGCCATTTGATAAAAAGTATTCGGCAAAAGATTTTATAATTTCCTTTGCTTCATGTCCTGGTTTCCTCGCCACTCTTCGTAGGGGCAATAGAGAAGTGATATCACTTTGGTCATTGCGCCATGATCCAGGAATAAATTCTCCTTCAATCTCTCTATCAAATAAACCTTGTGGCGAATATGATGTATTCGAAGTTCTACTTCTTCTTAAAAAATTATGTAGTAAAACGCAGGTTTTTGTTATATCACAAACCCTATTTGGTTCAAGCAAAATTGGCTTTCTAAATACGCGAAAAACAGAGGCCATGATTCCGAAAGCGTTTTCAACCACTCTGCGAGCACGTGAAAGCCGATAGTTGAAAACTCTTTCAGGACTTCCTTTATCATAAACGCCAGGAAATGGTTTCATCATATTCGTATTCAACGCAAATGCATCATCGCCGACAAATACGTAGGGCAAAGGCTCATCTTTCAGTGGAAGTGGCTTATCTGGTGGGAGACATAATTGGTTTTCTTCCAGTTTTTTAAAAAGAGAAGAATTTCTAAATACCCCACCATCACTTATTCGTCCCTGACATCCTATATCGAGAATGTGAAACAATAATTCGCGTCCACTAAAGCCATCAGCACTACGCTAAATGTACCCTTGTAATTGTAGAATTCGGAACCACTGATAATAGGGCACTGGATTACTATATGCTTGCCGTCTATGGCGCCTATGCAATGAGGAAAATTCCACATTTCTTCAAATTCTCTTGCTATTTGCAGCCATTTTTCAATTGTATTAGGCACCTAAAAGGTAAAAGTTGTCATACTAAAATTATATTTAATTTTTAGACGATCACGTATGAAAGTAACATTATCGCGACAACAGCCTACTACAGAAAGTTGACAATTTCATACACTAGCACGATTATATTCTACTAACTAGTCATATCGTAACGGCACAAAGTTAGTCAAATAATCCAGACGCTTTAAACGTTGCTATGCTTTCCAACAAGCTCTCATTTTTTTATAATTGTACCAATAATAATATAATAATCGATTTTGTAAACGAAATAAAAACAATTCTTAAAACTAGAATTTACTTTGTGTAGTCGTCTAAAAAATAGTGTTCATAACTCCCTCGAAAGTGCAAATATATGTGCTCGTGTTTTAGATCCACTCGGGCTTCGCTACCCTACGTCCTCGTTTGCCTAATCAACACTCGCACGATATTTGCTACTTTCGACGCTTGTTATGAAACTAACTATTTCAGCATACTGTAATATCATTGAACTAAACGATTTTTTTAGGAAACAGAAGAAAGTGATAATAGTGAAGAAACAGAAACGAACGCAAGTGAAGCGGAAACCCCCAACGAAGACTCGGAAAATAGTAACGCAAGTGAAATAGCTACTCCATCAGCATCCTCCTCACAATCTCTCACGCAAGAGCATAACGCGTTTAAACAGCCTCCTTCAAAAAAGCGAAAGGTTCAAAGCAAGATGTTGCTGGTGGAGAAACGAATGGATGAAGCGTATAAAGTCCTGAAAAGCATAACAGAACAACCAGAGCAGGACGAATGCACCTTATATACACAACTACTAGCAAAACAATTAAGAGCATTTGATGAAAACACACGTGACGTGGCGATGTTCGAAATCAATAATTTGATGCATCGGCTCAAACAGTCATCGTACTCAAGATATGCGTATTCTGGGATACCATCTGCATTCTATGCGTCACATCCACCGTTTCAACCGCTTTACAGTCAATCAGCAGGTTTCTCCCAGTCTTCACCGTATCAGTCAGTTATAGGATTTCCATCATCCCTTCATTCTCAATCATATCCATGCCATTCACCATCTCAATATTCACACTCATCACGAAGCCAGTCATCATCTCCATATCCCCAAACATCACTAAGCCAGCCACCATCTCCTCTCACACAACCATTACCAATCCAGCCACCATCTCCTCTCGCACAACCATCACTAAGGCAGCCACCATCTCCTCTCACACAGCCATTACTAATCCAGCCACCATCTCCTCTCGCACAACTATCACTAAGCCAGCCATCATCTCCTCTCACACAACCATTACCAATCGAGCCGCCATCTTCTCTCATACAATCACAGGAGTACTTCGTTCAGTATTCTGCAGTACCAGAAAACAACGAAACAGAAATAGAACATTTACTTTCATGAAGATAAATTCATTTCTTCCAGAGTTTGCTTTGAAAGATTGGTTTTTGTTTTATTTTTATCTAAGAAAAATTTCATTTATTTTTTATTATATTACTACTTATTCGTATAAATTGTTGTTTTTTGTATTGATATACTGGCTAACAATGAGGCCAGGGCCATATCTCCATCTCCTTTGGTTGTCAACGGATATGAATGAAACTTTTTGCCTGGATATTAAACATAGTTTCAGATGGACAGATAGATATAGTCAAAATAGCCGACTTTCGGTTTTACCGGAAATGTCATTAACTTTGATTTTTTAAATGGATCGCCTGTATATTTTGTTTTCCGGAATCTACGACTCAAATTACATACGACAGTGCTGACAAATTTGCTTAGGCATTACACAAAAATATTTTTAAAATGTGTTAATAAAAAAATCAGTTTTACATAATAATAAACTAGTGCATAATACATATCTTTAGATTAGTAATTACATTTTCTATATAATGGCACGATGGACCTTGGTAGGCACCATGAAGTAGTTATTATTATGAGAGTCAATTACAACAAATTTTCTCCACTCATAGCATTCTACGATACAAAATAAAATTTTAAAGAAATAATTCCATGTTTAGGAAAACAAAGCTTTGGCAATACCATCGTATGTAATTTGAGCCGCACATTCCAAAAAACAAAATAGGCAAGGCGATCTATTTAAAAAATCACGGTTAGTGGCGCTTGCGGTGAAACCGGAAGTCATCCATTTTAACTGTATCTATTTGTCAATCAGACATTATGTCCCGTGTGAAGTTTCATCCCTATCGATTCATAAATAAAGAAGATATAAGCATGGCCCTAGTCTCATCGTCACCCGGAATAATCACTTACTCAATCAAATTCATATAATAAATATTTTCTTACCTTTATTTCGTCTTTTAGTTCACGCATTAAAGCAGTACATACTTCATGCACACATCTGGATACTGTCTGGATAGAAAACTTAAACAAGTATGACAAACTTGTAAAGCTGTCTCCCGAAGCAATAAATCGCATAGTTACTGCAAATCTTTCTTGTATAGGGATGCATTCTCGCAAATTTGTATGGGATTTTCCAATTACTTGGCCAATTTTGTTTAACAGGTATTCAAAATCTGTTGCCGACATTCTACAAAAATTTATAAATGCTCCCGAAGGCTCTTTTTTAAAGTCATGCAGCATATCTGTAGCGTTATATCTGTAAATAACAAATGACCAATAATACAAATAACTCAAAATAAAACACAATTAATAATATCACACATTAAACATAAACGTATCAACTTACCTTTTCCTACTTTTATTATACGATGACATCCACCAGCGCCTTCTTTTTTTCTCCGACTCTTTATTTATTAAGTATTGTCCACTCATCATAATATAATACGCGGCACAAGCACTAATACGCCTCTGTTGGTTGTCCATTTTCAGCTGCATATAGAAGTGGTAGTTTCGGTTTAAAGTTGCCCGAGCCTCTATATTATTAACGTGCTCGCGGTTCGGCGCGCCGCGCCGTGGGAATGATCCAGGCGCGACCAAGCTTGGCGGCGCGTGGCTTGGCGAGCCACGCGCCGCTCGCCGAGCCACACGCCGTGGGAAGGCGGCTTAATGTGATGCACTGTGTCACTATCTTGTTTAGCAGAGAAGAAACCGGTCCTCAGATTCTAGAACATACGAGTACTTTTCCGAAAATGCGAAGTTGTAATAAACAAATGACACACATGCAGCGGTATTGTTGACTAAAATTTACCGCATCATACGTATGCAAATAGAGGAAATACCTTTTAATAATTAACTGAATTTTTTAGATATTTTTAGAAGCTAAACATAATCACCTTTTATTAGCGTTCTATTTTTAGTGTGCTGAAATACCCAAAAAAGCCTCATTTAATAGCTTAAATATCGAACTTTATTGTTTCTCAACGGTATCTGATTTAATTGGAAGAAACGGAAAAAAACTTTAATTAGACAAGATGAAATCGACATTTCACCCAAATAAATTAAAAAAGGTCGAAGACCATGTGATCATGTACTATAGGCAATTAATTTCGCACTGTTGGCAACGACGTTTAAGAAATTTAAAGCTGGCAGTAGCAGAGCAGTGTCACATATTAAAGAACTGACATATTGTAGGAAGCTATTTACTCTGAACAATTTAAGAGTAGGTAACTTAGCCTTACATAGAACTGTTGTTGATACAAAGAGGATACGGTGCCATTACTCAAAAATTTTAAATAGGTGCTGACGTGCAACCTAAAACATTCACTTCACCAGATTCTTAAATTTCACTGTCACGTAGTCTTATATCATTTTCACTACTTTGAAAGTACACAGCTCCTAAATGTATCAGGATTTTTCTTTTTTTTTCTCAAAACAGAAGAAGTATCGATAACTATGATTTTACATGTGTTACAATTACATTTTATCGATTTTTCGAGGAAATAATATTAAAAAAACTGTAAGACTTCAACTTGTATGCACAAAGTTTTCGTAATTGAAGGTGCTCCTGGAATTTACTTGAATTTCGAACTACAAAAATATCGCATATCAAGAATCTAGTGAAATTCTTTATTTAGTGAATTTTTCTGCTTCGCACTGCCACTGCAGCCAAAACTACACGTCAAATTGCTTGTAAATAGCGATATTACGCTTGTATTTAGCTTTATAAAGTTTGATTAAATAAAACTATAGGTTACTTAAACGACAATTAAACCTAAAATAGACAGTTGTGTGGACCGTATAAAAGGGCACTTACCAGAACCATGATTTCGAAATAGCAAAACCGAAAATTATTAATTGCATTTGGACCAAATAATATTTAAAACTCTTTGTTACGTATTCTTAGGGCCGAAGTGATAACCAAAGGGTCCGCGAAAATGTTAAACTTAGAAGGGAACTAGACGGCGAGGATTTGGACGTAACAACACAAAGAGCGAAAGTAATTTTCTAACAGGTAGGAAGGACAAAGTGTACCTAGTTACAGTCCTACCAATTGCAATGATAATAAAATTAATATTGAAATTTACCATTCCAGAAACACCCTCCCAACTTGTGAAAAGAAGTTGCATTTCTAACACTTGTGGTCTAAATAACTATTGCAGTACTAGAAATCGGCTTACTTCGTACTGCAACGCTTAAAAAATTCAATTAAATTGATAATAGTATTTTCGAAGCAACTGAATACTTATAAAAAATGGTGAATTAGGAATTTTAATTTCTAAAGTTAAATTATTAATATAGAAGTAATAGTGCACCTTTAATTTACAAAATAAAATAAAATAGTGCCGCTTTCGTGTGTAATATATAAATATAAAAAACGGATATTAAAATATAAAAATGTACGTGGCATAGTTCATTTATTAAACAAAACAAGCTTTAGACTAACACTTTTAACAATT
This sequence comes from Agriotes lineatus, assembly GCA_940337035.1. Taxonomy (NCBI): domain Eukaryota; kingdom Metazoa; phylum Arthropoda; class Insecta; order Coleoptera; family Elateridae; genus Agriotes; species Agriotes lineatus. Next base: position 26,054 of record CALNHX010004810.1, on the reverse strand, counting down.
GAAACAATATAACTTGAGATTAATTCTACAAAAGAACTATATCACTAACATTTTAGCTCTACTTCTACAACTTACCCTTTCAATGATGCGTGAGCTACTGCAAGCAAGTGTTGTAAACAAGCAAACTTAATAATCAGGAACAGGAAGCCAAGAGTGGAGGTTTTGTCTTCTGACGCATTAGGTGTTGTAGATTAAAAAAGGTAGGGAAAGATAGGTTTCTTATAGTATCCACATTACTTACAATTTAAAGGAAACCTCTCTGTAATGCAAGTTCACGTACTACCACAATGGCAAACCACGATAATGATGCACTAATTCAATGTTGGGATTGCACTTTTTAAGGTTTTATTACTACATCATCTTTAAATAAGCTTTTCTCCGAAGTGCAACAATTTTCTTCGAAGCAAATGCCTTTCCTTCCACCCCAGTAAAATTTTTGTAAAATTGCAATTAAACAATCTTAAAACAAACTACTTTACACTTGGATATCTCCGCAAGACAATAAAGTGAGAAATGTTCGCAACCAGACTAAATCACAATTAAATAACACCAAAAACAAATTTTCAATCCACAAACATAATAAAATGACCAGTGAAACACCAAATTGGCGTAAATTGTTTACGAGATGTTAATGTAAAAGAACAACTACTAAAATATATTGACTAAATATCCAAAGTAAAAACATACATAGAACGCATAACAAAGAACTGGACAACCTTCAAAACTGCTCTTCTTACACCGATTATTCAGCATCTAAAAAGAACCAAATTCAACGTCAAACAAGATTGGATGACAGATAATATATTCTAGTTCATAGACTTTTGTAGACAAAACAAAAATAACAAGGACAAGTATCGAGAAATAAAACAGAAAATTCGCCAACAAATTCGACAAGCTAAAAAAGTATAAGTTTCACAAACGTGTAAATAAATCGAACATCTACAACAAAAGATTTATATGCTTAATTTACATAAAGAAAGTTAAGCCGGTAAAAGGATAATTTAAACTGGAACGAATATCTTACTATTAGGGCCGGTTCTACAAACCAAGGATAAAGTTATCTGGAGAATAAATACCCTAGAAACTATTGCTGTAACAAAGGAAACTATGACAATTATACCTCGGATAGCTTATTCTAGGTATATACTTGCATTGTACAACCGGCCCTAAGTGGACCAGAACAATTTAATAGTTTAATGAAAGTTTTGGCGAGCAAAGTGGCAGTGGCATAACAACCTAAAAATTGAAAACTCTTTCAAGAATACAAAAACCGGTAAAGCACCAGGACCACATGATCTAACAATAAAAATCCTCCAATTATTCAAAAAAGATCATATAACTCTTTTGCGAGATATGTTTAATAATATCTACAGAACAGCTGTCATTCCATACGAATGACTAGTTTCAACTTTTGGTGCTCTTCCCAAATAGGCAAAAGCAAGATATTGCAGTGAACATCGGACTATAAGTTTGATGAACCACAGTTTCAAATTATTGGTGAAAATTATACATCAAAAATATATGCAAAACTAGAAGAAGATAATAACAACACGCAGTTCTGTTCTAGAAAAGCCCTGGACACAAGAGATGCGCTATTCGCCTGCAATGTACTAATGCAACGATGCCTGGCAGTGAACCAAGATAAAGTAAGTCATAGTCAACTTCTTCAACTGCTGGAAAACAAGAGCATAAATCAGAAAGATATCAAAATCATTATTAATCTATATTACGTATAATCAAGAAGCAGTAATACGCGTAGACGCAAAACATGTGATGAGATAGGAATAAAAAGAGGAATCAGACAGTAGACCATTTTCTAAACGCTAAGAATTAGCCAAAGTTCTAACTTTGTTGACTCAAAACCGATTTTGAACCTTTTTTTTATTATTTCGGAAAAGTTTTATGGAAAAATTCCCCATAGGTGGGACGGTGTGCTTTTTATTTTTTCAGTTGTTATTAACAAATAAGTTTTTTAATATACTCTTGCGGGAAATTCAAAAATATAGCTGTGTAAAGACATTATTTTCCATTTTTGATAAATTTTAACACAAAATTCGTAATCAGCGACCCCAAAAAGCCTCAGATATCTAATAAAAATAAAAGAAAAATTACACCTTCGAAGCCATTCTGTAGACGCCATTTTGGTTTTTAGACCAATTTTGAGGCCAGATTCGTAATCAGCGAACCCAAAAACCTTATGTTATTAAATGTCAGGCAATTGTTTAAATAAATAAAAGAATTATACATTAAAAACTTCTTAAAAAACAATTTGTTAATAACAGTTGAAAGAATAGAAAGCACATCTTCTCATTTATGGGGAACTTTTCTATAAACTTTTTCCAAAGTAAAAAAAAATATATATCAAAATCGGTTTTGAGTCAACGAAGTTAGAACTTTTTTTCTTAAGTAAATGGACTACAGGGTGGTATTTTATTCTGACCACATATTTCAGAAAGCACTCGCAAATGAATCCGCGGGCATCAAAGGCAATGGGATACCAATTAATAATATAAAATATGCAAACGATGCCGTTATTATACCTAACTGAAACACTAGATACAGTGGTCGCCAACCTTTTCAATGTGTTGAGCTACTTTGATAATTTTGGAATAGACAGTGAGCTACCTAGTCGTAAGCGACGTAAGCCAACCTAAATGAAATAATGCACAGTTGTATTCGACATACTTGTATTTATTTTACTAATTAACTAATACATACTAATAATAAACTAATAACAGAATAACTAATATTACTAATACATACTACATGTATGTGCAGAATAAAATTTAAAAAAATAACTACATCCATTAAGTAACAAACGACTTCCGGGATTGGACCGTGTCATGATTGAGATCGAAGAACTCAACGTTTCGCCCACTTACGTAAGGGGCTTTATCAGGAGAAAAAAAGCAAAAGAGCACGGTAACTCAACGTGTTAACCACGCCAGAGGCGAAAACTCTTTGCAAAGGGAAGGGACAGAAGAGCACGGTAACTCAACGTGTGAACCACGTCAGAGGCGAAACTCGGGTCCGTGACGTGGTGGATATAAGGAAGAAAGACTATTGCTGCAGGAGGATTGGGTTTGGAGGTTTGGGTGGCCGTGGGTGAAGATGGCGATTGATGGCAGACTGTATATCCCTAGCATGGTAACCGTTATTCCTAAGAGCTTTCCGAATGTGATTTAATTCAGCGTGGATATTCAATCGGGACGAAGGCTTTCCCCTTCCTTCTATGTGGAAAGTGCTAATTCCTAAGCCCCGCCCTCCGCCACTGAACCGCGACGGCATTTGCTGAATCGCGACGACGCTTGCCTATAAATTCTCGCCTTTCTTCTTCCGATAGTCAGTCGAGTTTCGCCTCTGACGTGGTTCACACGTTGAGTTACCGTGCTCTTCTGTCCCTTCCCTTTGCAAAGAGTTTTCGCCTCTGGCGTGGTTAACACGTTGAGTTACCGTGCTCTTTTGCTTTTTTCCTCCTGATGAAGCCCCTTACGAAAGTGGGCGAAACGTTGACTTCTTCGATCTCAATCATGACACGGTCCAATCCCGGAAGTCGTTTGTTACTTAATGACAATGGCCGTGAAAGCCTCAAAAATCAACTACATCCATATCTACCAATCGTAGGTGTTTGAAAAATAAACAATATTTTTATGCAGCTACAATGGCATGGCACAGACCATTTAATAAAAGTGAATAAAAATAACAAAAAAGTAAAGCACTATTTTAAACGAAAACATGTGCAGATAAAAATACATGTTCAGTGAGAAGGCTGACACTCAGGCTCGTCGACAATTTTTTAAATGTTTGCAGTATAGTTTAATACAGCCATTCGAATACAGTTATTCAAATGTTCATCTGTAAATCGATTGCGGTATTTGTTCTTAATAAACTATATTGGAGGAAGAAGATTCATACAAATAGGTTAAACTAAATAATACGTTCACTTTCAAGGCAACTCGACATAGAAATGGATATTTGTCTTTACTTACTATAGGCCAGATACATTTTGTACTTCAGACTAACGATTTTAAGGCTAAATTATTTTGAAACGCAATCACTTCCATTTTTGTTGCAGCTGCAAATTAAGTTCCTTTAATTTTTCTGTAATGTCCACAAGAAAACCAAAATGTCTAAGCCGGATTGAATTTTTCAGTTCCGGAATCGGTTCATCGCGTTGTTTGAAAAATTGAACTATAGCAGACATTACATCATTAAAACTTTTCAGCACTCGGTCTCTACTTAACCATCGGACTTCAGAGTGAAGAAGTAGCTCCTCGTATTGACAGTCAATTTCATCGGCTAAGGTTTTGATTCATCTTTGTAACGCTTGAGCTCGAATGTTGTTCACAATTTTTACTACCAATTTCATAACGTTGTTTAGTTTTAGAAAATTTCCACATAATGCTTGCTAGTTACATTGTATAGAACAGATCCCATATTGTCTAAGAATGCTTACCTTGCAACCTTGAAAAACAAGGAAGCTATTGTTTAAAATGCTGACTTTGTAACCTTGTATGCACGCGCATCCTGTTAGGTGTGCATCCTCCGACGATAAGCTTATCTTAGTTGATTAGAAATGCTATATAAGCTAGTGCATGATATTTTATCTTTAGCTTTTAGAATACCAGCTCTTAGGTATATTAGCTCTTAGTTAGTTCATATGTTAGGTGTAAGAAATTGTCTGACTGTGTCTTTGAGCTCCAATGTGTAACATTGCCGTTGTAAAATAAAAGTGTTTTTTTAAAAGTCGTTTCGACGGCCTTTTTCTATAACTGGCGCAGTCGTTCGGATGAACAAAAGGGCTTAAAAGGTTTTTCGAAAATTAAAAACCAATTTCACACTTGGTCATTGGGACCATCTGATCATTGGGATCATTACGCCCAATTGAGGATAACAGGACCTAGCAGAATAGCAGTCCAGCACGCAGCATAGCAGTCCATTTGAAGACAACAGGACCTAGCAGTTAAGCAGTCCGTTGGTCATCGCACAATGTAAGTGCATTTTTTTCAAATTCAAGTGAATTAATTTGTATGCTTCAAAGTAAGCAAGTAAAATTTGTAACGCATCAAAGTAGTGCAATTTAATTTTCAAAGTGAAAATCAATTTTTAAAGGTTCAAAGTAAGCAAATAATAATTCATAACGCATCAGAGTAATGCAAAATAACAAGTGAAACTAATTAATATCAATTAAACTTTAAATATACTAACATAGTTTTAAATATTTGCATTAGAAATTTCCCCTAGTCTATAAACTGGTTACTAACATAAATAAAAATATAAAATCAAGTGAAACGAATAAGTAAAATTAATGTTTGTAGTCAAAAGGTTTTTATGTCACGAGATCGATCACGATCACCCTTAAGTAGAACACCTAGAATTTTAATTTTAAATAATTTTAATAATAGTAATAATTCAAATATGGTTGAGCAAAGTACATCATTGTTTCCCCCACATTTTAGCGTAGCATTTTAGACTCCTAGATAACAAATTCTGTTAACGATAACATTTGGGTTCGTGGGATGTTCGAATATGTGGTTTTTATGGTATTAATTTACGACGGCGTAGTTTTTGTGCTTTTCAATGTCATTAATCATAAATAAATAGAAAAAAGAAAAAATATTTCATATGTTTAAATTATAATAGACATATTTAATTGTAATGCATAGTTATTGATGTCCTGCTAATGCAATGAAAGGAATCCTTTACAATTGAAATAAAAGTGCCAGCAAAAACTTTCGACCTGAGCCGTCGGATTCAAATCAAAATCACGTCCCCTACATTAACATTTGGGTCATAACATGCGATTGTCGGTGCAAGCTCGTCCGAGATTGGACTCCGACCGCTTCAGCGTCTAGCGAGACCTGCAATTTCCCGGCCACCGGGAACGGAACTGTGTGAACCTAGTTTCTTGCACCTAGTTCGGAGTCAGAGTCGTATCAGGTGCACCTGATCCTTTAGCGGAACAGGTTTTACCATCCCTAGAATGAATCTCCCGCTGCCCACGGCGTTGTTCGATCTTGTTGTTCTTTGATCCCAGAATTATATTTATTGCAGGGTTCGCACATTCCCGCACGTTTTCACTAGGGAATCTGCATTCGCAACCTTATAGTACGCTGACGCACAGAGTTTCTACTTATACTGCGGTGCTACTTGAATAAGACATAATAGCACATACTGTTAAGCATTGTTACTAATCGTGTATATAATAAAAAGGTGTGAAATATGAAATCACAGGTGGCACGAATTGGCCCGTTTCACCTGTCAACTAGTTTTCCATTCTAGTTGTATTAATGTTATTGCTACAATAATGGTTCATGTTTATAGAAATAATAAATCAGTGAATATGCTTATTATTTACTGGGAGTGTCGTCAAAATGCCGCTGTCGCATTGCTCTTATATGCGGAACGTATGTGTAGAAGCGAATGGTGATAATTTTGACATATCATTTAAGTTAGATTAAATTTAGTTTAATTTTTGTTAAGCAATTTTAGTTCTTAATTTGAATCTTTAACACCCTGTACCTCCGTCAGTTTTGATATTTCGCAAAAGCGGTAAATGAAAAAATGCTTATTTTTAAGCTTTATATCCTGGTAAAAGAAAATAATCAACTTAAAAATCACCCTGTATATTGTAAATATTAAAATGATAAAACAGGTAGATTCACAAACAAATATATATTTATAAGATTCAAGCAAAATTTCTAGGATAATTAATAAAAGTTTAAAAACAATATCTAATTCTGACATCCGTTTATTGCGAATATGTAACTTCTATAATCAAGATTTTATTAACTTTGAGACTATTATTCAAACAGTGCTGCGATAATTTGATACATCTTGTTTAATATAGGCAGGGTTTATTGAAAGTGAAAAGAAAATTTTACAGGGATGTAGTATATAGATGTGCAAAATTGATGTATTACATGAACTATATATCGGTTTAATCTGTATTAGTATATCTAGTATATCTAATTATTTTTAATTTTACAATAATTTACATAACACTAATAGTAGATTATGCAATGAGAGAGAGGAATGCGTTATTTTGCTGAGGTGCAATTTGCACTGAAGCAAAATTGCATTCTCTCCAAGTTGTATATACTATTTTTTCACGTTGCAAGAAGATTTAAAACGAAAAACCTGTTTTTTTAAACGTCATTTATTGACATTTTAGTTACAATTATTTTAAAATTAGTAGCCTATGGTAAATTTTAAATTTGGTGGCACTGTAAGTCATTATGACAAGAGCTCACAATTATGTCAAATTCGAGGTTATCAGGTTAAGTTTGCGTCAGTTTTGACACAAACTGATGCAAAACCTAACCTGCTAACCTCGAATTTGACATAATTGTGAGCTCTTGTTGCTCAGTCGTAATAAAAACTCCCTAGGGAAATTTCTCTCCTCTAGGGAGTAATTTATTATTTCTCTCACGATTTTGGTATCGTAGTGTAGCCTGACGGGCTAGTTTAATTTAATGTAATTGCTACAACTGCCAGGTTGAAACTGGTTTCCCAAGGTTAGCTCAAAATGCCAAGATCCAGGTGATAAACTCAGTTAGTAACGTAGGAATGAAACACAGACCAACATTCTACCATTGTATAATAATCTTTAACTATATACATTAAATTAAATTGTATTAAACACATGAAATAATAAAATGTAACGATGTTTATAAAAATTAATTAATTCCCCTAACGAGGCGTTTCGCTCGCTGGTAATCGGACGGTGACGCTCTATTTCGGGACAGCTTGTATATACATTAGTTCCATTGTCGTGTATGCATTGCGTCGGACCTGAATAAATAATATGACAGGTTAGCGGACCGCCACGTAATGGCGGACAATAACAATACACTCGGTCAAGAAATTGTTAAATATACGAAACTGTGTTCAATATCGAACTAAATTTTATGCATACCTAGTGCGTCTTGTGTTTAACGGTGGAACTCCAAGTGTTCAGTTGGTGGACGACGAAATTAATTTGTTTTACCTGCCAGCTGTTTTACTGCCCCAGGTAAGTGAATTTCGATCAAATATGCTCTGTTTATGGGCGACGGCCTATGGCTTGTTCGGCGGGGCTGTCCTGGTGCCGAGAAACTTGCTTCACGGACGGAGTCGTCACAGGGCGAGCTCGACTTGTCCTCCCTGGTGTCCAAACTCTGGAGGACGTCGTCGGCGAGTTCGGCAAAGTTCTCCTTGTAACTAGGTGTTTGACGTCGTCGTCGTCGGGCCTGAGAAGACTTTCTAGGTGGGGGCTTGGAGAATGACACTGAAAAGTCTGGCGACAATCCTAGCGTCCAGGTGCTTGGAGAACAACGCTGAAGAGTCTGACGACAATCCTAGCGTCCAGGTGCTTAGGGAGCGACACTGAAGAGTCTGACGACAATACCAGTGTCCAGGTGTCTGGATAACGACACTGAAGGGTCTGACGACAATCCTAGCGTCCAGGTACTTGGGGAACAACGCTGAAGAGTCTGACGACAATCTTAGCGTCCAGGAGCTCGGGTAACTGGTCGGGGTCCTCTTGAAAAGTCCGGAGACACTCCTGAGGGAGCGTAAGCAAGGAGAGAGGACTGATAAAATTCTAGGAAATTCTGTCTTGTTGGGGCTTCGATTTCTCTTTTTATACCTGGTGCGGGCGTAATCAGAAGTTCGTAGTTTCTTTTTGACCGAATCCCCGTTGGGCAGCCCGATCCTGACCAGGCTTCTCCTCTTCTTTCTTGACAAGCTGATGAGGTCCTTTCTCGCTGGTGGGTCTGTAGCCTCCCTCTCAGCTGGTATGGATGCGGCAGCTTCCTCTGCTGTTTCCAGAGCGGCGTCCTCAGGCGAGGGGCACGTAGTGCGGATTGCCGGGACTCCGGGGCTACTCAATGGGACTACCTTTGATGACACTGGCAGGGAGGAAGGAACTTCAGGCCGCAACTCGGGCGGTACGTCGGATCTGTTCCACCACTTGCGGCTGGTGCCTTTGGGGAAACAGGATCGGTAGGTGCGTCTGGATCGAGCGGCGATGATTTGGGATGGCGTAAGCGGAGATTCCCCAAACAATTCTGAATGGCCAGGGCCGCGCTTCTTCTCTTGCCTCGGGTATGATGGGGCTCATCTTCCGCAGGATACGAACTGAAGCTATGAAGGTTTGGGACGCCCCTTATATTGTGGATTTGCCCTGTTATCACTCCCACCTGCTCCTCCAGGTGGGGTGGGGGCGAGCTGGTGCGAAAGTTTGAGGTCCTTGACGTGGACGCGGCCTATGGATCGGCCACTCTGGAGGTCGCCTAATTCTACTATGACTGGTGAGAGGATTTTCTTGATTCTGTAAGGGCCGGCATATTTGCCGGCTAACTTCGCGGATATTCCCCGAGATGCATCTGATAAGACGCGGTCTCTCTTATATACCTGTTCGCCGACTCGGGGGCGGTACTCACGACGACGGAGGTTATAGTGGTGCCTTTGTTTTTCAAAGGCGTTTGCTTAATTATTCCTTACCACCTGTATGATGTCGCTTAGTTTCTGCAGCTGGGCCTCGTACATCCGGGGATCTGGGGCTTCTTCAGAGTCTAGTTGGTTTTCAATGGGTAAAAACGCATCGTACAGTACTGATTTTTTATTTTTACGCATTTCTATCTCATGGAAGAGTGGAAGTGCATAAGAAGCTATTTCGTATTGAAAGTAATCTTCTAACTATTTCTCAGATCTTCTAGATACACTTTTTCTAATTTTACCAGAGGTACTTGTACTAGTTTTATGTTAATTGCCATAGGAACTACATTGATAATCTATAAAAGCATGTGCATGTTTTCAAGAATGCCTGCAATAAGAAAATTGGCAAATGCCCTTAGAATATCATGCTTTCGACGTCTTTAACCTCGAAACAGGTCGTCGCACGAGAAAAACCTATAAAACATTTCTTGTAGATAATATACTCTTCTTAAATTTTAATAATAATATATTTCACTTTAACGTTGATACTAACCGAGCTATTTACAAATAATGACAAAAATAAAAATTTGTTGCCCATTTTTCAAGATGCCGGTCAAATCCGGGCTTTCTAGGGGGTGCAATTTTAAGAGTAATTTCTTAACACGAAATCAAACAGATTAAAATTAATTCCAGCTTGTCCGGAATTGCTTCCGCTAACAGCCATTTTAAACGACTCATCAACTGGCTTATAAGTAAATTTAGATTTTTGGAAATTTATTTATTTTGACACGCTAATTTTATGCAGTTGCTAGGAAAATCGTTGTAACTAAGCTGGTTGCCCATTGTTTTTATTTTATAATTTTGCAATGCTCCAGAAAATAATTTATATAGGAGCAAATTATCAAATGTTTGCCAATTAAACTGACATAACATATTTAAAATGTTGTTATTTGGCATTTACCTGCTCGGGAGTGCCAGCAGCCTCAACTTGGTGCAGGTAACTATTAGAATTGCTGTGGAGGTGTAGGAGCTTGTTCCGTAACTATTACGAATGCTTCAAAGTACGGTACATTTATAAGAGGTTTGATCAATATCGTGTGTAGAGACCAAGTTATAAATCCGTAAGGATAATAAGAAATCAATCAGTTAATATATTTTATAATAATTAATTATTTGAGAAACGCTTATAATTAATATGCAAAGAGCTGCCGAATTGAAGGGCTAACTAAAATGTCAACTCACAATGCGTATTAAGGAAATCTCCTTTACCGGAAAATTTGAGTTTTAATAGAAAGAGTCGTTATAAATTTCTTCCAACCTGAATGAGAATAATATCATGCAACACGAAAGTCCATGATGATCAATAAGAATAGAAATGAACAGTGAAGATAAAAAAATAAGAGAGTCCTGCAACGGTATTAGGGAGGCCGGGAATACATTAGACAATTTATAATCAAGATTTTTTTCAGCTCAGGTGAGGTATTTAGTTATTTCAAATGTGTACCTTGCGATAGCTTACATATTGGGTTACGTAGTGGACATGAAAAAGTTGAATATAGTACAAAGTTTAGGTATTTCTGACTCCTCTTTTGAGTTAAGCGCTGGTTACTGTCCAAACTATCCCCTTATATGGGGTTACATTGGGCAATGCAAAGGCATACGATAAGGTGTAACAAATAATAACAAAATGTATTGAATACTATAAGTATATTTATCTACTCCAGTGGGATAAGTAACGCATTACGTCACTCATTTGACACTATTTCAGTTAGGTAATGAAGCTCATTACACCACTCAGTTATGTAATGGTTTCATTACGCAACTGAGTTGTGTAATGACTTCATTACGTAACTGAAATAGTGTCAAATGAATGACATAATGACATTTTCCAACTAAAATATTTTTGAAAATGACAGATCTGACATTTCTCTTAATGCACTCAATTTTAGGCAGTCGTAGATAAAATTTTGTACAATACATATTATGTGGCCGGCAGTACGGCTGAGTGGTGATGCATCTCTCACGGCACTTGCAAAAGTTAAGCTCCAGTCTGCTCGGTCAGAACTTGGATGGGTGGCCATCTGGAGAGCGGGCGTAGTATTCTAGCCAGACAGGCTCCACTACCCCAAGTACTTCCGCCGAATTTACAAATGCACACACTCTCAGCGGCTCGGTGCGCCCGGCACCCCGACACTGTAAACGGTATAAGGGGTTACAGATTATGTATGTATGTACATATTATGTGATAATGCATCATTAATATACGTGTGTGTAAGTTACAAACGAGTGCGTAGCACGAGTTATGTAAGCACACAAGTATATTAATGATGCTGTTATTCCACTTGTATAGTAAATAACTATTGTAGCGTTCTGTAATAGTAATCTAATTGCACTGCTCTACTAAACTGGTAATGCTCACTCTGATTAATTATTTCTTTCAGTTGCTCAATTTATCCGTATGTATAGTCAGAGCCAAGGTCCGATGCATAAGTCAAGTATATAGACGCAGTACACATTAAAAACAGTATTTATTACTCTAAATTATATGTCAATTTTATCACGAAATTACAAGTGCTTATGTAATATATGCTCAATAAATAAGTAAACAATATGCATTCGACGTGGACGATGGAGCCTGGGCAGAGCGGAAACCCACGATACTGGTATTCTGGGTATACGTAGTTCGGTTGCCGCTGCAAAATTGCCTAGTAGAGTTCGGCCGTCGAAATGGCCGTTGCTGAAGCTAAATAAGGCAAAGTGAAATAGCGTTATTTACATCCGATGTAAAACCAATATTGTTAAATTGTGACTAACAGCCCTGGTGCTCGTGCTCATCGGTGGTGAATCGAGTGGTACTGGTATTAGACGATTTCTGGGGCTATTTTCATTTCAGTTTGAGAAGTTAAAGAGTACGGTTGTGCGGCGATATAAGTGTTGTGAACTTTCCCAGGAATATATAGTGTTTACCTTACCAATCATAAGTAAATTCGTATGTGTCGTTTGCACCCATCAAGTCGTAAAGAACGACGAAATAATATGTGATACGTGCGACAAACCTATCCACACAGTATGTACAGGTCTGTCACGTGCCGAGATAAACTGTATCAGGGATGATAGTAGGCGGATATCGTACGAATGTCCCTCATGTAAGGGCGATAAAGATATGTTTAAACAGCTAAAGTCTATTGTTACCCAACTACAAGAAGAAGTTCAAAAGCTGAAAGCCGGGATCGCTATACAGAATAGTGATACAAATGGCGACTTCATGGAAAGTGTTATTGCAGAAATGCAAGCGCGACAATTTCGTGAATCTAACGTTATTGTTTTCAATATGGGGGAGTCTAAAAAATCTACTACTGACGACAGGATCGAAGAGGACTTGGGGCGAGTGAAGGAGTTGCTTATCGATACCGGGCTCAGCGGTAATATAATCGAATCTGCCAAGGTGTACAGGCTAGGCAAGTTCAAGCCAGGAGGTACGAGGCCGTTGAAAATTCTTCTTAACAACAGAAACTCGGCTATCCATGTGCTAAAGAGCAAAGCAAAAATTAGAAATAGTTTAGTGAAAGTATCGGCCGATCAAACTCTAAAACAGAGGGAGTATTTCAAACATATAAAAAATAGATTAAATAAATTGATCGAAGATGGCGTGACAAACAAGACAATAAAATTTGTAAATAAAATTCCAACGGTAGTCGACAGTTTGCTACAGGTGCTGAGGCAAAAAACCAGTCGAAGTGATATCACGGCCGCTACCTAAGGTAAACGAAAATGGTTCCGACAGCATAGAGGAAGGGGGTGTGCGTTCGAAGGATATTTTGTACATGAACATACAGAGTTTGTTGGCGAATAAAACGGAATTGGAACTGTATATTCGAGAAATAGACCCATTAATAATTTGTTTAAGTGAAACTAGAATTACCCATGAAATTGAAGATGCGGAACTCAATATTATGGGTTACAAATACTTAATTTGTTACAGTAACTCTAGACATACAGGTGGTTTTATGATTTACATTCGTAATGACTTAAACTTTTCTCGAGGCATCAACTACGTAGTGTACAAGGATTACTGGGCATGTGCTATTAAAATTAAAGTTAATAAATTACAGTATAAAATTATGGTGATGTACCGCTCCCCTAGTGCAGTCCCTGGTGCCTTTTTTCAAGACTTTGAAAGAATATGTGAGGAATTCCTGGGCAAAGATATGTGCATCACTGTGGGCGACTTTAACATTAATTACAGTTCAAATTCGTTCTATTCGAATAAGATGAAACTATTAATTGAGAGTCTAGGTCACAATCAATTGGCTCAGGCCCCGACAAGGATAACGGAAACGAGTGAGACAATAATAGATTACATCCTAACAAACAACAAAACTATTAAATATGCAAATCGCTCTACGCCAAAAATATCGGACCATAATAATTTGTTAATTGAAGTCAATTATACATTAGTTAATAGCAAGCAAATTATATATAAACGTTGCTACAAAAATTTCTCTATTGAGAACTTCCACAACCTGTTAGTAAACAGCGAATGGAATAGTTCAAATAGTAATGTTGATTATGCAGCGGAATCATTTACTAATACCATATTAGGTACTCTTGATAATCTATGCCCATTAAAAAATGTTTGTTGGCAAGTAGATTCTCTCATAAACAATGGCTTACACAAAATATAATTGCTGATATGAAAATTAGAGACAATTTATTTAGTACGGCTATTCAAACTCGAAATGCTGTAGATTGTGAAAATTACAAGAATGCACGAAATAAAGTCGTTACTAGCGTGAAAAGGCCAAAGAGATGTATTATTTTAATGAAATAGATAAAAATAAGGCAAACAGTAAGTTGATGTGGGAAAACATTAAAAACCTTGTTGACGCTAAAGTAGATAATATAAAAGAAATTATGTTCGGTGACCTCCTTGTAAACGACGAAATGGAAATTGCAAGTAAATTCAATCAATACTTTATAAGTAGCATTAGTGAAATTGAAAATAGCATACCGATAATAAACAATTTTTCAGATATATTACACAAAATTTGCACCCCTATCAACACTTTCCATTCATTTACAGAAATATCTATGAGTTGCTTAAATAAAATTGTTAAAAATCTCCCAAACAAATCCGGGTCGGAAGGTATTTCTGTAAGAAATCTAAAATTGGCTAATGAAGCGATTGGAAATCGTCTACTGGATATAATAAACTTATCTTTAAGAAATGGAGTTTTTCCGTCAACATGGAAAAAGTCAACAGTTATACCGATTGCAAAAATAAGAAATAGCATAAACTGCTCAGATTTTAGACCCATAAACATACTTCCACCATACGAAAAAGTATTAGAAATTGTAGTAAAAGAACAGCTCCTAGAATATTGCAATAAAAACAAAATAATCGCTGAAACACAGTCTGGTTTTAAGTCGCAGCATTTATGTGAGACAGCCTTGCAGGCCACTATCTTAGACTGGAAACAGCAAATAGCGGATAAAAATGTTGTTATTGTTGTGTTTTTGGACTTGAGGCGGGCGTTTGAAACAGTAAACCGAGATCTTCTACTGGCCAAGTTAGAAAAAATGGGTTTTACCAATAAGGTATTAACATGGTTCCAATCGTATCTATGTAATAGATCACAAACTGTAAAAATAAATAGTTCATGCTCTAAGCCACTCATAAATAAACACGGTGTCCCGCAGGGAAGTGTACTTGGGGTTTATTTATTCTTATTATTTATAAATGATATTGTTTTTCATGTCAAAAAATCCAAGATACACTTGTTTGCGGATGACACAGTTATAACCTATGGCAAAGATTTTGACTCAGTTGTGAGGACTAAATGATGAACTCGCGGCAATATTTTAGTGGTTATGCTCGTACAAACTTAAGTTAAATATAGCAAAAACGAAATATATAATCCTAGCAAATAAGCACATGCATCAACAACTTGTACCAACTAAAAATAATCAAATTCCTATAAATAATCAGGAAATTCAATGGGTTGATGAAATAAAATATCTGGGTGTTGTAATTGATGAAAAATTTAATTTCAAACACCACCTTCGACTTTTGATAAATAAAAACTCGAAAAAAGTTAATTACATATTCAGACTAACAAGATATCTCAGTAGTTATAGCAAGTTCATCATATACAAATCGCTAATAGCACCGACACTGGAATATTGCTCCTCAGTTGTGTTTATGTTATATTATTGTGATATTAAACTTATGCAAAAAATCCAAAACCGAGCGATGCGTGCAATAATAAATTGTAACAGGTTTACACTTGTGAAATATATGTTAAGTAGCTTAAGCATCATGAGCGTAAAACAAAGATTAACATTTAATACGCTAGTATTGATATACAAAATGTTAAATGGTAAATTGCCTCAACATCTAAATCACCATGTAAATTTTGTGAATGAGGTCCACAGTCATGACACACATTCCCGAGATCACTTGTTTGTAATGTAGCCTGACGGGCTAGTTTAATTTAATTTAATTGCTACAACCACCAGATTGAAACTGGCTTCCCAGGAATAGCTCAAAAATGCCAAGATCCAAATAATAAACTCAGATAGTAACGTAGGATAGAAACACAGAATAACTTCTTACCATTGTATAATAATCTTTAACTAAATACATTAAATTAAATTGTATTAAACACATGAAATAATAGAATGTAATGACATTTATAAAAATAAATTAATTCTTCTAACGGGGTGTTTCGCTCGCTGGTAATCGGGCGGTGGCACACTATTACGGGACAGCTTGTATATACATTAGTTCCTTTGTCGCGTAGGCATCGCGCCGGTCCTGAACAGATAATTTGACAGATTAGCGGGTCGCCATGTAATGGCGGACAACAACAATACACTTGGTCTTAAAATTGTTAAATAAACGAAACTGTGGTCAATATCAAACTAAATTGTGTGCATACCTAGTGCGTCTGGTGTTTTAACGGTGAAATTCCCAGTGTTCAAGTGGCGGACGATGCATTTAATTTGTTGTACTTGCCAGCTGTTTTGCTGCCCCAGGTGAGTGGATTTTGCTTAACTATGCGCTGCTTCTTGCTGGCGAAGGTGGCCGCTGGGTTACCCTAGCTTCACGAGTGCGTGTTTATGGGCGGCGGCCTCTGGCTTGTTCGACGGGAACTCCTGGTGCACGTTCCTCAGCTTCGGAGATGCTAAGTTACTCCACACGCTGTCCTGGTGCCGGGAAATTTGCTTCACGGACGGCGTCGTCACCGGCGAGCACGACTTGGCCTCCCGAGTGCCCAAACTCTGAAGGGCGTCTTCGGCCAGTTCGGAAAGACTCTACCTGTAACTAGGTGTTTGATGTCGTCGTCGTCGGGCCTGAGACGGCTCTCTAGGTCGCTGGGTGCTCGGGGGATGACACTGAAAGGTCGAGTGACAATCCAAGCGTCTAGGAGCTCGAGGGGACGACGTTGGAAAGTTTCGCAACAATCCTAACGTCCAGGAGTTCGAGGGAATAACGTTGGAGAGTTTTGCAACAATCCTAACGTCCAGGAGTTCGAGAGAATAACGTTGGAGAGTTTTGCAACAATCCTAACGTCCGGGAGCTTGGGTGTCTGGTCGGGATTCTCTCGAATAGTCCGGGGACTCTCCTGAGAGCGTAAGCAAGGCGGGAGGACTGGGAAGATTCTAGGAAATTCTGTCCTGTTGCGGTTTCTATTTCCCCTTTTATACCTGGTGCGGGCGTAATCAGAGGTTCGTATCAGGTCGCTGGAGCGGAGATTCGTGGTCTAGGTGCGCAGTGGTGTTGGGGCGTCTCACTCTCGGCGCGGTGCTCCGGTACCTAACGTGGTGTAAGCCCAGGGAGAATGCGTGAAATTCTGTTTAATTATTCGAACTCGCGTTCGAGTTGGGCCAAACGTTACAGTAGGAACATTTAATACTAATGCCTTAGAACGGACGGTCATCGGACGTGGCTTTAAACTGTATAACATGATTCCAGGGTGTATAAAAAATGAAGCGGGGCTAAGGAAATTTAAATCACGATGTGCAGAGTATGTCCTCGAGAACGTACCTTTTCAATAAATTGATAATAAATAGCTACTCGAGTAAAATAAATTTAATATATTTAAAATTAGATTAGCAGTATATTTAGATTATTATATTTTACTGTAGAAATAGTCTTTTATTTTCTTCCTTTAAGAACTGAATGTAAATAGCTAAATGCTAAATAAAGAATTTATTATATTATATTATTATGAAGGGGAAAAGGGATTTTTTTGTCAGTTTGCCCGCAAATCTAGCGAATTTTTCAAATTGCCAGAAGCTGAACCGCAAATGAATAAATTAAGCGAATTTTCTCCAAAGTTGGTGCGAATCTGAAAAAGTACACATGAAATTTTGACGGCGCGTCATCTAGTGACTAGTACCCGAAATTGTGTGAATGTAACTGGTTTGTTTCTAGAAGGTAGGTAGCTGTAAGCAGTGCCTCTGCTTTGGAATAGTGCAACGTATGTTCATTTAAAAAGAAGTGCGGGACTTTTTTTTAATTATTTTCAAGTAAATCGGTAATTCACGGAGCAAAATAGACCGTTCGAGGCACAACCTTCTATAGAAGGTTGTGCTTCGAGGTAATAAATGCAAGTTCCAATGTTGCAACATCTTTTGTCTGAGTTTTACAAAATGTTAGAAAATACAAATTGTATTTAATGCATAGTGTTTTAATTTATGCACCCAACAACACAATAAGGTTTTATCAGTTGCTGGGCACTGGCTAAGGAAATCTGGGGATTTTTAAAGCTGACGTGTAGGGACAAAATAAAATTTCACCTGGCAACGCTGCATCGGAGTCGTAGGGGAAGCTATCAGCTCCTCTGGTGTTGCTCCGGAATTTCGCCGGGGGTATGAAAGTGTCGTTGTGCATATAGCCCTTAATTAATACTGGTGATAAATTTGATATACTGCACGGCTTAGAGATACTGACGCTTAGAGATACAGGGAAAGGTAGTCTAACCCTCAAAGGACGCCATATTTAAGTGCTTTTGTACAGCATGCCACAAGCATACTATGGGGAACAATTACCAAAGGGTATGTTTAGGTGCTTTCGTACAGCAATCCACAAACATACTATTGGGAATTGTTACAGAGGGAAGTGTGTTGAGAAGTACAAGTGTCTTACTGTTCCGGACGTTTTCTTTAGGCAGGTCTAGATTTCGGACTAGGGGCTTCAACTAAGCCCAGAGGGTTAAGAAGTGGGCGGTTTCTCCAGCTGCTGGCTAGATGGAGGTCGCTGAATTAAAGTTCCTTCAGCACGTCAACCATCCTGGTTATTTACCTTTGTGAGCCCCCTTATCTGGATTATTTTCTTGGAAAATTAGAGAAGGATTGCCCGGAACTCGGCGTGCATCGTTGGGTTAGCTTCATTTATTTTTAGTTTACGCGCAAGAGAGATTAGAGTACTTAATTGTGGCGAGTTTGGCGGCGTCCAAATGTGAACGCATAATTATACGTAGAAATACTGATTTCAGTTTGCGCTAACGTCACATATTATATAAATTATGTAATATATTATATAATATATAAAATATAGGAAATAATGAACACAAAAAATAAGCAACGCAAGTTGGAGAACTTCTTTTTTTTTGGAAAGTAGAATTGTCCTCGGCGTGAGCGAGAAAGACAGATTTCCTTCACCTCTTTTCCAGTCACAACTTGGTTGTCTTCCACTGCAGGGAAACAAAATGCAGCCCCTGTTGCCGCAACAATGTATGCATTTTTTCCAATTACCTTTTCTACTAATTCGATGTAATGTAGCAAGTTTCCTTCAATTCATACTTGACTACGACAAAGTCATCAATAGCCACTTCCACATCTTCACTCGAAGTCTGCAGACTCTTCTCATCCTAGCTGATATTCGCATTGATCGTCTTCGCTTGAGAGCGCTAAACCAAATTTTTTGTTTTTATTGGTTGTTTCTTTTCCTTCGCATCTAATTCTACTTTTTCTGGAGTCATACATTTTACTTTCAAGCGTACTTGTTGATTTTTCTTTCTTAGAGCTATCTTAGATATGGTGCTATTGCTTCTGGAGTCACGACACAAGAAGGCGCTGAGACGATAGTGTCAAACGTGTTCACTAACCTTTGCTTCATCAATTCTTGTTCATCCAAATTTATATCTCGTTCTAATAAAGGGGAGACAGCCTACTCACGAGTTTGCACAGAACTTGGAGCAATTCGCTCAGGGTTCATTACTTTAGGCATCGGTCGATCGGACACGGCAGAAGACAGAAGATCTGCATCAGTGAAAATATTTCGATTGAAATGGACAATGGCAGCAGCACGGAAGCCTGATTGAACGCAGTGCTGCACAGCGCTGGCAATGCGTAAATGTGTATGGTACTGTTAAACGCATTTAAGAATTAATGGTACTGCTTAAGTGCTTTTTGAAAGGTCCGACAACACATCGGTCAAGGGTGCAGCTTAGCGGAGGTGTTACGAAGCAGTATGAGAAACACAATCCCATTTTGTTTACAAAAATAAATCCCAAACAAGCTTAAATATGACTCATGATTATCCAGTAATAATAATACTGGTTTTTACGGAGTGCGGAGCATGTTTTCTTAAAAAAATTGAGGAATTCTGACAAAATTGTCGTTCATTGGTGGACAAGTTCAAAAGCCCTAACTGGCGCTTTCACCATCACTCGATTTGTATCAAAACGTACTTTGGAGAACATCCAAATGGGCGGAAGTGCATTGCAGTTGGCACAACTTATTCCTACTTGCGTTATAAGATCTTCTTTCTTATCGAAAGTGGCTTGAACAATCTGCTTATTTTCCTTTGGAACCGTTGCAACATCCATCTCATCTAAATTAAAAATATGGTTTGGCCGGAAGGAGTGCTTTCTTAGGACGCTTTCAAGTTTATCGAAGAGGATGCCAACATGTGTCTGCTAAAGGCTGTCATACGCGCCTAAACTAGTCGTTTCAGGCGTGCGCAGAGAGAGTGCGTGATTTCTCTTCAAAGAAAATGAAAACCAATCTGATCCTGCGGCTTTATGTTTTTCCCAACTGGGGGGGGGACCTGAAGACCGTTCTTTTTTACCATATTAATAAGCTAGGACCCTGGCGTTTTGAGGTGCTAGTCCATAGAATATATGGGAGCAAGTTTTAAGATTTTTGGCAATCAATTTTAGGTCTGTTGTGCAGTTGTGTGGATGTGTATTCGAGTTCGCTCTTCTCAACTAAGTCGATTGTGAGTACTGAATCACATATTATTAAGTTTAGCAAAATACCTATAAAAATGATATCGAGATGGCACCGATTAGCACGTATCTAATGTGCAAACAAGGTTTAAATTGTGATAAAGAAATAAAACGCGACAACTGCAATCATCCAGTACACACTAAGTGCTCGAAATTACCACGTAGCAAGATTCAACTATTGACCTCGAAAGATCGCCTCATTAATTATTTTTACATCAATTGCGAACAACGAGCTGAATTAAAAGAACTAAAGAATCGTGTCGTAGACTTGAAAAAGGACAGCTAAAAAATGCAAATATATCAGGAGCACCAGGGTCTCAATATCTACTTACTGAGATTATTACCGCAGAGATTACCGAACGCAATCACCGTGCTCCAATCATCATATTATTTAATCTAAAGAAATCTTCATCACAGTCCTCCAAGGAGCGGCGATCTTATGATATTCAACAGGCAGTTGATATCATTGAGAAGGTAGATCCTGAAATTCGCGCCAAAAAATGATATTCGCGTGTTCCGATTGGGAGCGGCTCGCACTCAAGTGGATTGCCCGTTTAAAGTTGTGTTACCAGCAGCAGATGCCCTTGCAATTCTGAAATTAAAAAGTAGGCTCCCACGGGATAGTGACGTAAAAGTTGGCTCCGATCAAACTATTGCTCAACGAGATTACTTAAAACACATGCAAGACACTTTAAAGGCAAGAGTGCAGGATGACGAAGGGGAGCTGAGTATTAAATATGAGAATGGAATAACTGAAATAGTTAAACTTCGTAAAAACTAAATAGGCATAGTAGGTTAATTGAAATTACTTACATATACAAAAATATTAATTCTACAGGTTGTATACAAATTGGCGCAAAAGCTCCAGGTAACGATATTTCTTGTACAATTCGAGTCGAAAATCTTAATACGAAAATGTTGGATTGGTCTTCATGAGCCCTCACGAGCGGTAGATAAAAACAATTGTTTTTTCAGGTAAAGTACCCTTTCTGTTTTAAATACGACAAAATGTCATCAGGAAAAGTTGTTCAAAATGTAAAATTGTGGTCCTATACAAAATTTCAGAAATGTCGACGTATTTTTATAAAACCGTCTGCATTAGACGAAGTACTTTTGTGATTATTTCACACAACTGTCACATGAGTGATATCATCCAATGAGAATCATGCATTTTTTGAAAATCGACCAATCCCGAACTGATTAGCTGATAAGCGCCCGTGGGCTGCTTACCAAGCAATAAGCTCCCTAGGAATGATTATCGACCCCGTGGATGGTGTAATAATTAGAAATAGAAATGCAAGAAACAAGCAATTTGAGTTTTTTGGCATTATTAGATCAATTTTAAATCATAATTCGTATACGGGTTTTGTGTAATAATCTTCAAAACAGAAACGCGGGCAACACACTTACATATAATTTTGACCGTGCCAAGAGTAATCGTGCTGGTTGCCCTTAGAAAACTGCCCTCGGACAACCCTCTGGACAGTTTTCATTGCAACCAGCACTCGACCCTTGGCATTGGTTTATAGTCAATGCCCTTGGCGTGTGCAAAACTATCGGTAAGTATGTATGTCTCGCCCTTGTTATATTACTATTGATAACATGGTTTTATAGAAGTAAAGCCGATGTTTTTGAAATTTAGTATGAGACCATAATTTTACATTTTGAACAACTCTTTCTGATGACATTTTGTCGTATTTAAAACAAAAGGGGTACTTTACCTGAAAAATCAATTGTTTTTATCTACCGCTCGTGAGGGTTCATGAAAACGGGTCCAACATTTTCGTATTAAGATTTTCGACTCAGAATTGTACAAGGAATATCGCTACCTGGAGCTTTTGCCCCAATTTTTATACACCCTGTATAACATCGAAATTTAATGAATTTGAATTAACTGTAGATAGTCTTAATCCAACAATAATTTTGCTTACTGAGGCATGGTTAAACGGGGAAAAGCAAAGTAGTATCGTAATGCTAAGAAATTATAGTCTATACAGAAAGGATAGGCAAACAAAACGAGGAGGCGGTGTCCCCATTTATCTAAAAAATGAGTTTAATTCCCGTAACATAGTTGTTCAACAAAATATTATGTATCCAACTGTAGAAAACGACTCTAGCATGGCTAACGTGAAGATAGATCGTACGGAGATTTTGATTGAGTGTATCTATCGTCCACCTGACTCCACTCCAGAAAATAACGCGATTATGTTAAACTCACTGTACATATAATACTGTGAACAAAATTCTAACCTACTGGTGTTTGGTGATTTCAACTTTCCGGACATCGACTGATCAAAAGCATCTGTAACCAAGTCAAATAAGACTGCAACATTTTTATAGACATGTATTTGAATTATAACTTAAAGCAACTGGTTTAGCAGCCCACTCCATATTGCAACAATGATAAACTGTCATTGTTGGACATGATTCTTGCTACAGACTATGAATTCATTACTTTTGCAAATTATTTACTCCCAATTGGAATCAGTGACCACCTAGTGCTATTGGTTACGTCGCAGATAGTCACTGACAATTCGAGTACAAAATTAGAGACACCCAGGAGAAACTTTTTTAAGGCCAACTATGCTAATATAAACGATGTTTTACTGGCCAGTGGCTTTGAGTCATCAGAAAATGTGAAAGAATCTTTAGTAGAATTCGACAGATTATTAGATTGGCTATAACATTCGTTCCTGAAGATAAATTTAGAAAAAACACAGAGAAGCAGAGGATTACACCAAAATTGAAATCTAGCATACACAAAAAACGTCTATTGTGGGACAGATATGACGTACCAAATTACGATCGGATTACGATGAATATCGTGTTCATGCAAACATTTTAAGAATTTTGGATTACGAACTGGAGTAAACATAAAGCGAGCTTAGAAGATACTGGACCAAAGAACTTCTAAAAATATATTAAACGATTTCGAAAATGTAAATCATTACCCATTATCCTACGAAGGTTAGCTGATGATGAATTGCAGAGTGTAGTAGCTGAGATGTTTGCTAAACAATTTCACAGAGCATAATATGTTTGTGAAGCTATGGAAATTTTCCTTTTTTGACAAGTTCTACCCGAGTAACAGCGAGCATTACAATAGAGTTTAACGAAGAATCAGTATACAAACAGTTGAGGGCGATAAATTCGCACTCCAGCCCTGGTCATAACGAACCGGCACCGCATTTCTTTAAATTTTGTGCTGCGACTCTGTGAGGTCCACTAACCTGCATAATGAAGCAATCTCTACAGCAATCGAGAGTCCCAACACCCTAGAAACAAATTACTGTAATTCCTATTTACAAGAAGGGAGATAAACTTTTACCCCAAAACTATCGACCTGTGAGCCTAACATCAGTGCTAGGAAAGTGCATGGAAAGAATAGTAGCAGCATAGCTTATAAATGTTCTCATTTAAAATCACGTGATGCCCGATACACAACATGAATTTATGCCTCGAAGATCAGTTGCAACTAATCTGTTGGTGAATTTCAACATCTGAACAAGAGCCTTTCATGAAGGCAAGGCAATCGAAGTTGTATACATTGATTTTGAGAAGGCCTTCGATCGTGTACCGATTCGGAGGTTGATCTACAAGTTGGAACACTATGGAATATTAAGAAACTTATTGAGGTGGTTGGAAGACTTCTTAACAAACAGGCATTTTGAAGTAAGAATAGAGGGTAAATTATCACAGACTTATGCGGTGTTGAGTGGCTTACAACAAGGTTCCGTTCTGAGGTCCTTGCTTTTTCTCTTATATGCGAATAACCCTCCAAGTTATTACTTACGTTCCAATTTAACCCCCTTTGCGGACAACACCAAACTCTTTAACTTCTCGGCTACACTGGCAGATGTGTTACAAGCGGATCTAAAAGAACTGGAACTCTAGTCGTCGATGTGGTTGCTGACGCTGAATGCCGATAATGCAATATTTTGCATATAGAAGGCTATAACAATCCTAAAGTGCACTACATTTTGAATGGAATTACGGTAACAACAGTAGACATGCAGGTGGATCTTGGCATCGCAATTGAACAGAATTGCCTGAGAGGCTGCTTCAGGATTCCGTTACTTTGCGCTGATTCTATCCGTCAAGCACGTAAACAAGACTGTGTTTACGTTTTAAACCAATGTAGTCAATGGTACTTGAACGGACGACAGTAAAAAACCACCCTTGGAGCACAGCCTCATGCCCCATAAATATTTTGGCTTAGAAAGGGTAGTGAATGAATCAAACATTAAATGCAGATTGATTTGTATTATGAAAATAAACTAGTATTTATACAAAACTAAAATGCTTAACGCAGTAACAATATCAAAGTTCATATATACAGTTTACTAGGACAGAGTGTTTAAATTTCAAAACAGCAGATAAGCAATTGTGCAGTTTTTATTTCCTGCTAGAGCGAAGGTCGCCCGTTGAACTTACTACTGTAGGTCGGTATTGTGCATGGAGTGCAGATTTGCATTTTTCCTGGTCTTTAACTTGTCTGATTGCGTAATAACACTGGCTTTTAAATTATGAATAATGTTTCGTACATTTGGACTGAAATATATAGTTTTAATCTAATTTAAACATATTAAATTTAGTAATTATGAGGCAAAGCTGGTGATTGCAACATTAAATTTTTCTTGCTAATAAATGGGAATTGCATTTAAAAACATGCAACTGGATTTCGTAAATTTTAGAAAATAAAATTTATGTGTGTTTAAATCAAGTTTAAACATATTGCCAATTTTAGGCCGAAGAAAAAGAAAAAGAAAACTATATTGTTTCTTCCACATTAAGGGTGTTTAGAGGATATTCTTCTACGGCTGACTGGCGTTGTTTGGATTGATGCTTCCTTCGGTTGATCCTTTTCCGAATGTAGTAGAAGGCTCCTATTAGAATAGCCGCTCCCAATAGGCTGCCTGTGATCCCGCTGGATAGATAGGAGTGGTGGCGGATGGTTTTCCAAGTTATGTCCTTTAGGTGCTGCTGGAATTCCAACTGCGAAGTTTGTAGATCCTCGAAGTGGTCTGACTGTTTTAGAACTGGCTCCTCTGCAATTTCTGAAAAGGAGTTGGGTGTTATTGTGTTGGTAAAGTTGATGCTGACGGCCTTGGAATATCCTGCGAGGATCTTGAATTTCTTGCTATGCCTGGGGGTTAACGTATTCTTTGTAGTTTGTATGATGCAGTCTGAATCACACCTGTAGTGTTGACAGTGACTTCTTCCCTATTGCCACTACAAGTGATAGCTATTCGGGTTGGCTTGTTGACTACGAACATCCAGGTGTTTTCCATGTATAGTTGTTTCCAGATAATGGACTGGATCTGATGTCTTCGTAGGCTGCACTGACTAATTTCTGTTCGATGATACAGTGTGTTTCACTTTACATGGAAGCAC
>CALNHX010004809.1:0-119437 GCA_940337035.1 Agriotes lineatus | reverse complement strand
ATGGTCGTTAAGATAATCCTCATAATATTTTTTAGTAAGGTGTATATCGAAGAGGTCTCTGACGGCTGTAAGGGGTGTAAATTTAGTCCGCGAATGGATAGTATTATTGTATCCTATCAATGCATATTTAATTACTTGTTTCGGTAGCTCCTTTGGATGTCGGATTTTTATAATTCTGTAGTTTTCTATTAAAGTAGAATGCACTCTTTCGATCATACCGTTGGATTTATGATTTAAAGGGGTCGTTATGTGAATTTTAATTTTATGTAGATTTAAAAGATTTTTAATTGATTCGTTTGCAAGTTCTGTTCCTCCGTCCATGGTTATTTTAGTAGGTGCTCCATATTGAGATATGAAGGTGATTAGATTTTCAGCTATTTCTATGCTATTTTTAGATGTTCAATAGTATGCTTGGCAGAATCTCGAAAATGCATCAATTATTGTTAAAAATGCGTTTCGCTCAATTTGAAACGTATCTATATGTAAATGTTCAAATTGGCGGCTTGGAGTGCTTGTAACGTTTAATGGTTCTTCATGTGGTTGGTTTTCGTATTTCGCCTTTTTACAAATTAAGCAGTTATTAATATAGCGGTTAACTGTGTCTTCCATATTTTCCCTAATAATATTGACGTTTAAGTGCGTTACAGGTAGCTTGAATACCTCGGTGATTTGTTTTCACTTCGTGATAATTATTTATAATTTTCCTTTGATCTTCCTTGTTGATCACATGTATAACTCTGTTTACGCATTTGTAGAAGTGCGGTTCTTGATTTTTGAAATGAGTCGTTATAATTTCACATGTTACTTGATAAAATTCTTCATTGGGCAATAAGCAATAATAACCTTTGTTAGGTATACAATATTCTTTGAGGAATTGAAATATACTGGTTTGAACTCGAGGGTGTTTCGTTAACATGTTCAATGGAGGTCTCGTTTATTACTTCATTTAGTAAGTCTTCCATGGTGGTATCGAAATTAACGATCATTGATTGTGTGTCAATAGGATTCAATATTATCCGTGATAGGGCATCAGCGTTCGTGTTTTTTTCTTCCAGTCTAAGTCTCCATCTTGCTGTAACGTTCTGCCCTTCTGCTAATGAGGGCTAATGAAATAATTAATCACTTTCGGGTAGCTTATCAGTCGGAGTTAATTTTGGTTCAGTCAGGTATATACCTTGAGAGCAGCAAACAAACACCAGGATAGTTTTAGACAGTTTAATTATAGTGTAATATATTTACAAACATAAGCATTAATTATTAGAACCAAATAAAATGTATTTTACAATGAATTCACTCTTCTTGGGCCGTCTTGCTTCGAAAAGCCTGGCTTCTACGCAACCCGTCGTACAGCGGTGTGTTCGGGGGCCTGTTGCTTGTACCCTGGGAATTTCGAACTCGACGCCACTGGAGCCGTTGGATGAAATGCGGATCTGGTTCCAATGCTGCCAACCGCTACGTTCGAAACTTGGTCAGAAATGTCAAAATACACGTGCAACTGCGAACAGAAGTTTTTAGTGGCTATGTCAGGGCTAATTACTTACAACTCCGGGTCGTGCGGAAGCTTCGGCAAGCCCCTCCGTGAATCGGGTGTTGGTGTTTATCTTGGGTGCCATAGAACGAGAAGTCGACGGCGTATTCCACCTAGGGGACCCGGCTTCCGAGCCTGGAGCGGCTGTCAGGGGACTGCTAAGATAGCGCTTGCCCTATGAAGATGTTACCGGCGCTTGGACGTTGGGTGAGTAAAAGCTCTGTGGTCAATAAATATTTTAAAAGCAAACTAAAGCGGCCTTTAAAATTGGCGACGTGTCGGGTCGCAATAATATGAAATTTAATACGGACAGGCCGGAAATGTTTACGCTATTTCGCTGATGTAATTAATTATTACAAAATAGGCGTATGAAACGGCCTGGCTAATAAGCCCTCGTCTCGAATACGTCTTCCAGGAAATTTATTACAACAACCTGCCAACGGGATTTGGCCTAAAAGTTTAGATGACTCCAGGTTAAAATATGCGTTGTATGAATCAGCGAAGCGGTTCTCCAGGGAGATCGTCGCCTCTCAGAACTGATTCTTCAGGAAGGGAGTTATTCAGGTATTAGCTAAAAACACGGCCTCCAGTATTGGAGTCGTCGGTTCAACTTAGCTACAGGAAACACTTAGGACGCAGGACTCCAAAGTGTACAGGGAAAAATTATCTTTTAATCGGTCTGGACCGGATCAGGGTTCAGGGAAACGGGAACAAGGAACTCTTGGGGAGTTATCTGGGGGAAATCTCGGGAATGAATGAGAAGGGATCTCCTGTGGAACGGTCGTAAAGCCGCTTTTATAGGCCCCTCTTCGTGCTTCGTGCATCTAGCAACCACTTCGGATATTCTAAGTGGGGGAGCAGCGCATACGTGGAGCGGGGATCTCTCGATGACATACTTGGCCGCGTGGGCCAAAAATTCAAACTCGTAACGTAACGTAGAAATCGCTAGGGGAAAACGCTCGAATTGATTTTAATTCAGAAAAACGCGTTCCCGCTGGTCGAAACGTTACATTGCAAGATTAGAATTTGGTTCCTTTAATGAATTAAGCCATTGTAATGGTTTACGATCCGTGATGATTTTGAATTTTCGTCCATAAAGGTACGGTCTGAAGTATTTAGTTGCCCAAATTATTGCTAATAATTCTTTCTCGATTGTTGAATATTTTTCCTCTGATTCGTTTAACGTTCTTGAAGCGTATGAAACGGGTAAATCCTTGCCTATAGGTCCTTGCGAAAGTACGGCTCCAATTGTAAAGTTAGATGCGTCTGTAGTTATGTTAAATTCCTTTTCAAAATCTGGGTATTGAAGTATAGGTTTGTTGCATAAAATAGTTTTACATTTTTCGAAATCCTCTTTATATTCCGGTGATAACATAACTACTGCTCCTTTTTTCAAACATTTAGTTAGTGGTTTCGTTAATTTTGCAAAATACTTAATAAATTTTCGATAATAACCTAGGAGTCCTAAGAATCCTTTTATTTCCTTTTGAGTTTTTGGTATAGGATAGTTTTTGATAGTCTTTATCTTATCGGGATTGGGTTCCACACCTTCTGGGGTGATAATGTGTCCTAAATATTGAACGTCTCTTTTTAGAAACTCGCTTTTGTCTAATTGAATTTTAAAATGTGTCTTTCGTAGTCGCAGAAATACTTCTTTCAATCTGGAAATGTGTTCTTGGAGTGATGTCGAAAAAATAATAATGTCATCAAGGTATACTAAACATTTTTTGTTTTGGATACCTCGTAGTATGTTGTCCATAACTCTTTGAAACGATGACGATGCATTTTTAAGACCGAATGGGACCCGTTTGAACTGGAAATGTCCATTTTCTGTATTAAATGCGGTTTTAGGGATGTCCTTTTGTTCTACTTCCATTTGGTGGAATCCTGAACCTAAGTCAAGCGTTGTAAAGTATTAGCATTTTCCTAATGTGTCAAGTAAATAATTGATATTAGGCAATGGGTACTTGTGGTTGATAGTTTTTTCTCTACTTTTGTTTTCCTGATGCGTCGACCTTTTTTGGAACAACCCAAAGCGGTGACCTCCATGGTGATGTTGATGGTTCGATTATTTGATCTTTCAACATTTTGTCAATTTGTCGCCTTACTTCTTTCTTATGTACTTCTGGATATCAATAATTCTTAGTATATATAGGTGTTTCGTCAGTTGTCCTAATTTCGTGTTTAATTTGGTTTGTAAAGGACAGTGAAATTTGGTCGCAATAAAAAATATATTTGAAGTCTTCACACAGATTCTTTATTAATGTAGCTTCCTCGCTGTTTAAATGTTCCAAGCGTAGTTGTTGTAAATTTTCTCTTTGTATCCTTTTAATATTACATGGTGATGCTGAATGGTCGATCGATGACTCCTGATAATTTAGCGATAGGGTGTCATTATTTTCTTCCACGATTTCGATAGGTAGAGGATTCGTTATGGTGTGCGTTATTTCTTGATAACTAGTATTGATCACTGATGTAGTTGCAAAATAATTTTGCACTGTAAAATATGAAGTCGGAATTTCTAAATATTTGTTTAATTTTGTATGTTCAATTATTTCCTCATGAATGTTCCCATTTACAGGTATTTTTACAAAACATTCTGATATTGCTGGTATCCTAATTTTATGATTCAACTCTTGATTAATTATATTATTGTTGCTTTTAATTTCTTTAGCAAATCTATTCCAATGAGTCCGTTGTATTTATTATCGAAATTAAATAGATGAAATTTATGAGTTAATGGCACTTTAAATATTGATGGTAATTGAATAGTTGCAGTTTCTTGATGAAATAAAATTCGTTTCTTTTACTATTAACTCCGGGAAATATTTATATTTTACTTCTGGTTTGATAAGAGTTTTAGATGCTCCCGTGTCGATTAAAAAGTTTAATTTGAGCTATAGAATGTAAATACATGGTAACATTGAATTTTGGGTGCTAACTTCTATGATTTCTACTGGTCATTGATCATTTATTAGCTGCTCTATGTGTCGTCGTTGTTCTGGGCAGGTAAAGTAAAATGCTGTTCTTCGTAGTAATTATCTTCTTCTTGTTCCTCTTCGTAATAACATTCCTGAATGTTGTCCTCTTCCTCGGGGTCCTCTTAAAAGTGTAACTCTTCCGAAATAAAGTGTCTAGGTTGATTGGACTGCCTAATATACGATGTAGCTCTATGTGTAAACGAATTCCGTGCTGAAGGAATAAATCTATTTGGTGGTTGTATTGTTCTTCTGGTGTTACTCGAACTAGTGTCCATTGGTGTTGGTTTTGGTAGATACCTAACTTCTATATTTCTGGGTGCAAATACGTTTCGTTATCGAGGCTGCTGCTGCTGTTGCTGTCTCGACTGAATTGGAAAATTATTTCTTTGCATAAGTTGTGGCATTTGATGTGTGTAACTGGGAAATTGGTTAAAATTTCTTGGTGCTGGTTGCCATGCTTGGCTTGGATTGCTTAGCCTTAAATTATTCTGTGGAAATGGCTTTTTAATTTGTTTTTATACTGTTCTGATGAATCTCGATTTTTGTTGTAATTTACATTTTCCTCTTCTATTAAATATTTAATTGCGATGTCAAGAGTAGCTGCTCCTCTGACTCGTAAGAAACTTCCCATAGGTTCATTGAGTCCGGTTATAAATGCTTTTAGTGTTAAACTGTCGTCAAGTTTAATTGCACGGAATACAATAAACTTTTAACTTGCTGGTATTTTTCAAAATACTTCTGCGCTGTTTCGTTTTTCTGATTTAATAGCATGAGATCCCTTAGCAATGAATCTTCAGATCTCTGGTCCGCAAACGATTGTTGTAATAGCGTTTTTAATGCTATCCAGGTTGGTATTTCACGTCCGCTTGTAATTAACAATGCTCTGCCTGTTAGTTTTGTTCGCAATGTAGATAATAATAATATTTGTAGAAAAAACGTCTCCTTGTCCATCAGGAAAAAAGTGCGTTATTATAACTTCGGCGGCTGTCACGTACTCCGATAGTTTGTAAGAAGTGCCATCAAATTCTGGTACTGTCTTGAGGTATTCCAAATAGAATGCTTGTGCCATATTTACTGGTACTGCGGGAGGTACTTCTTGAATACTTAAATTTTCGAAAATCTGGAGAAGCTCGTCGTTTCCTTGTATAAAATTTAATTTGTTCTCGAATAATTTGCTTATTTGCTACCTAACGTTTAACAATTGTAAATCTTAAAATTAAACGTCGTTTTATTGCTTCACAACAAGTGAAAGGTGTATTTACTCCCTTTTAGGAAACCAATGCACTTGCTTTAAAGCGGTGCTTGCAATTTTATTATTAGAAATCCTACGCATGCAGCAAGAGTTTAAGTGACTCTATCAGTAACGCTCGCTGGTCTGGCTTACAGCTAACTGCACCTGAATTTGGTTTAAGAGTTGCAATGGCTAATAACGAACACAATTATTAACAACAATTCTCTTGAGAATGTGTTGATAAATCAATTGAATTCTGTTATTAGATGCTTTAAAGTACAATTATTATTTTAACAACTTTGCTCCAAAATGAGCGGTTATACATAGCAAAATAAAGCCACTCATGTTCCTTGAGTACGTGACTGGACCCAGCGATGCTTGTTTGGGGCGTTGTCACCTCGTGCGGGCTCAGCGAACTCGATTTTTGGAGGGCTGGTCCGGCGTTGTAGGACTCTTTGGGCGATTTTGGGCCTGTTGAGTCCTGGATTGTTGAATGAAGGCTCTGGCTCTCAAATGTGGACGATTCTGGTTTCCCTCTTCGAATTACAGATGTATTCTTGGTTCGTTTTTCGGATGGCCAATTAAGTGTTGAAACACAAAATTAAAGCGATTTTTGTCTTTAGTTTTTGACCATCCTACCGACTGCGCCAATTATAATTTACGAAACTTGTTAAATAAAAAAAATAATTTATTCAAGTTACTAAGTTACATAAATGCAGTTTACAATGTGATTACTAAATGCTAACTGGCATAAGAACTGACTAAGTACAGTGTGCACATGCTTATATAACATTTATTATCACTAAAGATTCTAAGAAGCTTGAAGCTGGGACTGGGAACTACTTTGTAAGCACTTACCCAACATATCACTTAACATAATTTGCGCAGAGTGACGTAACACTGATTGGTTGTTCGAGTGCAACGTAATCTGTGGGGCCTGGCCGTATGACGTACAGTGGTTGTAATGCTTTAGATCATGTATCACAGGAGTCCACGTTTTACTAAGTTTAAAACCATAATTATAATTAATAATAATAATAAACTTAACTGATCGAGCAATTTTACA
Organism: Agriotes lineatus; assembly: GCA_940337035.1. Lineage (NCBI taxonomy): Eukaryota > Metazoa > Arthropoda > Insecta > Coleoptera > Elateridae > Agriotes > Agriotes lineatus. The sequence continues at coordinate 112,631 of CALNHX010004809.1, read as the reverse complement.
TTCTACAAATAAATATCACAGTGAAAACATTACCAAATTAAAAATATTTCAATAAAAAATAACTATCCCATTGATTTCATAAACTCAAACATTAAATAAGTCTGTAAAGGGGTTACACAAAGCTTCCCTCGCGCGAATTAGATCAATTTGAAAATTTAAAAAAATGTAGGCTGCTGGGGTTTGAACTCCGTCACATCTGCGTAGCGATTGTAACCGCATCGACTTGTTTCTAGTCACTTCCGGTAAATGGCCAGTCTCTCATTTCTAGGGTCTCTAATTATTGAATTATTTGACAAACGCCAGTGACGTTTGTCAAACGTTTCAGCAGGCCGTGATTTTCGATTGTGTTTTTATCCCCAGTTGGAAAAAATTGTGCGACAAGGATAGATATAAAAAATCACTAATGGCGATACCTTATTGATATAGTGACCTTAATTGGCAGTGTTTGTTTGTGACATCTATGAGTGGAACGTTAGAACTTTAGTTGGTGGACCGCGTATTTTAAAATAAAACTGAAATTGAAGGTAATAATTGATTTATTAAAGTTTATATTATGTTCTTTTTTTATTTTGTTATTTTGTTTTGTATTATTTGAATAATATTGAGATAACACGTAATTTTTTGTTAGGGTTTTTTGAATAAAATATTGTCGTAAGTTTTATTTAGGCTTTCAGTATCTGTTTTATAATTGATAGCAGTAGGTGATTTTTTGATTTCGATACATTCAAGTAGTAAACATTTTTTAGGTGTGATTCAGTATGAAGAATTTTAGGGTTATCAAGGTCAAAATTATGTAATTGTTCCACTGTGTGGTCTAATAGCGCAGTGTTTGCTTTATTGGGAGTTCATAGTTTTGTTTTTATCGACGTTTTATGTTGAGTCATTCTGGTTTTAAAATATTGTTTTGTTTGACCGATGTATTTGGCAACACAAAATTATTGAAAATACAACATTAGTTATGAATGTTTAATAAGAAGATTATTTTTACTCTAAAAATATTGCTATAAATTAACTAATCAAGAAATATAAAGAAGAATAAAAAAGAATACAAATTTAAAAAAAACGACAAAAACTACAAAGGTGATTACTACTCTTTTAACAAAAACTGTTTCTCAATTAACTTTTAATTACAACCCTACCGGGTTTTTCAATACTTATTGGCAAAAGTTGGAGTTTTGAAGGAAAAAATAATAACACTAATGTATTCTTTAATAATTTAAATACTATTGGAAAACATTTTTTAATAGCTTACAAGATAAAGCTGAAATTCAATCAGAACCTAATATTGTTTATCAAATCAATTGTAACAACTGTGATGCCAACTAAATTGGTCAAACAAAACAGAATCTAAAGAAAAGAATAAAACAACATAATGCATCTATAGAAAAAAAAACTTTAACTCCTATTAAACCAAACACTGCACTTTCATACCATTCTGTAGACAATTTCCACAATTTTAATTTTAATTTTTTTAAAATATTACAAATAGGATCAAACTTACGAAAACGTCTTCTTTATGAAATGATATGAATAAAAAAAATCAAAATCTATTAATTATAAAACTGATACTGGAAATTTAGATTTACATTTTATACTAAAATCTTCTCTAAACATATTTTAACATAGTTTTGCAAACATATAATATTATTTAAACACTATAGTTTTCTTTAAAACCTTATTGAATTTTAATAAAATAAAAATTACCTTGATCCTTATTTTAAAATATCTTTATTCAATAGCAGATTTCAACCAACGGGATCAACCCAATTGCAGCTCACATTAATAAGATAATTTTCCAATCTGGTTAATTTGTCAGTGTTAATATAATAATAACGTTTTTCTCCAAACAAATGATCTATTTACAAATAAGGTCCAGGAGTGTCAATTCTTCCCTTGTTAATAATTTATTATTATGTGTTCTTAGGTAAGGGATTATTACATTACAATTGTTTAATATTGATCTAACATCTTCTCGCAATTTTACAATGTTTGAAGCCATAAGTTAGATAAAATATGTATGTCTGAAGAAGTTACAGACGCTGTTAACGAAACGTTACATAATGATGATTTTAAAATGGGTTACATTAAATTAATTTCCAATACACACTAAATATATCGAACCTAAATGACAGCTGTTATTTATACGAATACATAGGTCAAATGTAAACTGCAACAAAATTACGTGTGATCAACGAACATAGTGTATACAAAAGTTAATGTTCAAAAATCAAACACACAAAAGAAAGGATAACTTTCAAGGAACTCAAAAAGAATTCTATCGAATTCGCTAGCAATTCGCATACCCCAAAAATGTAAAATTTAACTTAAAATGCACGGGGGCCTGATAGGCACTACATTACACTCCAAAAGTCGCAAACTATTAGGTAATGATCAAATTGAAAAAGTGAAATCTTCCCATCTTTGAATAAATAGCAGGGAGGAAGGAGCATTTAAACAAGCGCGTTTGGTCCGGGATGGGTTTTCAATATGACGGATAGGTGTTTCCGCTCGGCCACTGGCGTGCTATACTATTTTTAGTACTGGGACACCAAGTTCCATACAATTAAGCATATATTTCTTAAATATTTGTAGTAATAATTTTTGCAAGCCGCGTCTGTAAGAACGTTAGGTATATATACGTAATTCAATTTAATTTATTATTACTCTAAAATTTAGAATATGTTCACTTATAATACCATGAGTAGTCAAAGTTATGTCGAATATTTTTGCTGTAGTATCACGAATGTCCATCCCGCTTAGGTTCGATTAGGACGAGTGCTCTAGCACGAGTCCTAATCTCAAGCGCAATGGAGATGAGTGATACCACCGCAAAAATATTCTACTTAACTTGACTAAGAATGGCATTCGAGGGACTATTAAATGAACCAAACTACTCTTTAAAATTAGTTTTCAGTAAATCTAGCAACAAACTACGCAATTTCTATAGTAACAGAACACTAATATTGACTTTTTCTAATAAAAATCACATTTGTTAAAAATATTCACTATACCACTAGTGAAAATTGTCGATTATTTTCACTAGTGAAAATTGTCAAAAAATATTCACTATACCACTAGTGAAAATTGTCGATAATTTTCACTAGTGAAAATGGTCAATATAGTTCATTTTTATTGGCTCAAAGACGTCAAATCTTGTATTTTTATTGGACAGTTTTTGATACATGACAAGTGAGTTGAATAGTCACTACATATTTTAAATAATTATATTTTGAGATTTTTCTATTTCTCTGTTAGGGTTTCCACTAAATTGGAGATAGATTACAAACTACAATTTTAGCCTGTTCACTTCTATACTTGACACAGCAAAAGACAATAACCGTACTTTTAATTGTGTAGATCTGTCGAAACATTCCGCAGTAAAATGTGAACATAAAACACTACGTTTCTTTGCGGTCCAATTTTTTTTTAATGATATTTATCCAAGTATCTCTTCTAGCATCATTAGGGAAACTAAAACACCCAATTCAGTGTAATTTTTCATTTCATCAACAAATTAATGTTTATAATAATTTTATGAAGTAACTGACTAATATGATAATCTGCGACAAGTTCATATAGGATTTTAAATATAATATTTTATAAAGTTGCATTGTATTATTAACGCAAGTCGTTTACACTAATTCAAATAACCGATTTGTCCACATTGAATAACACGAGCAGGCGTGCTTTGTATAATATGCGACTTGTGCACCCGTCAGCCTATATTGACAAGAAATACGTCGAAATTAGTTTCAGAGGCTGTACTGACCGAATGTGCTGCTGGTAGATAAAACAATAAAGGAACACCTAAAGTTTACTGGCCTTCGCTTGCGTATTATGCATGCAATTTGCCAAAAATTCTCGAGTGTTGTACTTTTTACGATAGCGCGCTCGCCGAAAGCTTAAAATGGTGAAAATGAGATAGACACGCCACTGACTGCTAAGTGACGTCTGAAGGTCACAACTATCATTTTTGTTTTGTAATTTAATGATGTCAAAACTTTTGTTAATTGACCTAATTAACTTATTGTATCGATATACTGATACTTACTGATGAAATGTTATTCCAGCACTTGAACTTTTCTTGGTTTGTGAACAACCACAAGCCGCGCAACTAACCATAATAACAGCTTATGAGTCACTCGTGGGGTTTCAAGATGGCTACTTCCGTCTCGGTAGTTGTTGTACAGTTGAGATACGTAAGCTCCTTCCTTCCTCCTATTTATTCAAAGCTTACCATACAGCTCCCACAAATGATTCTTACTCCTCCCAGGAAAGTAACATAGCTCTAGGCACAACCAGCTGTATAAAATGGTTATTAGGCCAAGGTCACGTTGACATAACGGACTCGCCGATACATAAAGAACACTCAAGCGATCCCACAGGGGGCATCCAGTCGGGAAAACTGATCATATTCTTTTTACTCGTTACTAGAGGCCCAAAGTGGGCCAAAAAATGCTGAATTCCAGCAAAACTCCCTGATTCGCCGAATTGGCCTAAAGACAAGGTTCCCAAAACGTTGCCACAAAGCCGAAATCGCGATACCGACTTAGGCTAACATACCATCTTCAACTCAAATATGAGGTGATAAGGCCAAAACACCCAAATACTCCCAAAACCAAAATTCTTTAACCGAGTTGATAACCCAACGCGCTAAAGGCGATTTTACACCGTAACAGGTGACACAAGAGAGCTATTTAAAATAGAATAAAAGTTTTAAACTGTTCCAGAGAAACTCGCTACTTTAAGCTCGGCACTCTCACAGTGTGTCCCTTTGCTACCCAGACGGGGTGTAGTCAAACAAGTGCTTCATATTCATTACTTGTGATCCGAACACAAATCAACAAACACATACAAAGAAAACTGATCTATTTCACACACAAGTTTAGTTCTTAGCATTAGTATCTGACACACATTTGCGCAGAAATCATCTTGGTAGGTTGGTAGGTTATGTTGTTCTCGACTTACCGTGTTTGCCTCTATCCGGCGTAACATACCAGATTATTTGTGGTATAACTTTGGGTCGGTGCTCTTGATTGATAGGTTGCGACAAACATGGTAAATTTGTAAAAATAAGACATCACAGCAAATGATAAGACATGGCTTACGTTTATATTTCTCATAAGTTAGTGAGCGCTAGTTGCTTATTGCAAGTCTGGCACTCTAGCAATACGTCACCAAGATCGTAAAGCATGCCAAATATTTAAGTAATAATTTATGATTAATTCTGCAATACTGCTTAGAACTTGAAAAGTATATTTATTACTGCTATTCTCACAATATACTACAAACACTATTTTAGTGCAGCAATTGAATATAAAATACAAACTTTTAACAAGTTTCACTGTTCGAGGTTTCCTTCTCTATGTCTGTTTTGTACAACCATAAATGCTGAATATGAGGTACGTATAATCTGTGAATAGAGAATAGAATTATTTTATGTTTGGCTTACTATACCATTTCAAAAATATTAGTAAGAAATGAAAGTGCAACTAGTATCAGTATTGATGACTACACGATGGGCTATATTTAATTAGATGGCATCGTACCCATACAAAAGTAGTTAAGCAAATGTCAGCAAATATCCCAGCTGTTATTTTAGTGGCATTTTGACATCTTCTGATAATGAAAGATAGAGACTTTTGAAATGACATAGCAGGTCCTACATAGTTTACTTCGAAGGCCACGTCTCGTACTTTCTGGCTTTCAAGCATAACCTCATTTCCCCAGAAACAAACTGTCAAAACCTGCAGAGAATTACTAACTCCGTCACCTATGGTTCCAAAGATTCGCGGATCTCCTGAGGAGAGCTAAAAAGTAATGAGTCAATGTATTTATATCGTAAACTTTGCTAATGGTCACACGGTTAATGTCCGATATATGATGAAACATAGTATACATAGAGTGGCTAAGAATACCAACAGTAACAGACTGCTAAATACGTTCTCCATTCCATCGGCCAGGTCTAGAACTGCCATATGATAGTCTACTACTTATTTTAATTACTGTCTTAAATATTTCTCAGGTATAACTGATCCATCAAATGTTTCTGCAAAGTTTTCAACATTTGTTATCGATAAATGTGGCCTTTTGTCTTCCTGGAGAGATAAATTGCTTGAGAGATTAATTGTTGGTAACACATACTTATTCGAATTTTTAACAGATTTTTTCACTGTAGGTGACTGTTGAGGTTGTTAGGTTACTAATAAGAGTGTAAAACTTCCTAATTCAAATTCCGAGCTAGGTACGTTTAATATTCCATTTTTTAACTTGCAATGATGTTTCGACCAAACTAATTTATTAGTATGCTTGGCGAGTACTAGATCTTACCTAAAAGCTCATAAAGTCAATATCACAACATTAAAATATCCCATAAAGTGTGTAGAGGAGTCGTTCACTTCTCTATGCTCCCAATGGTACGAGCATTCGTGAACAAGACGTATAAAAAACAGTTTTTCTTAGAACTATACAGGTTAATCAATATTCACTTGAATCTATCAAAATTAGCACAAATATAATATATTTGAAAGAAACGATTCTTACGTGACTCGCATGACTCGCCACTCACGATGTGACCTGCGACTTTTATTTGAAAATTTAAATTAAGATAGCACAGAATGTTCAAATTTAAAACTAATGAAGAACCCGCAACAAAGCTAAAAATTCTGAAATAGAATATGTTTTAAACGTGAAATAATTTACGTGATATGTTGCAATCAAAATAGTAGGCACAAAACGAAATAAATAAAAGTTGACTACCATAGCTTACAACAAGGGGTAACTACTGATTTCTCGCAAAAACGTTTCTTGCAACCATCTTCAACGACATTACTTTTAATACCAAAATCTGTCATTAGAATTGACGTTTCCCTTACGGGTACGAGTAGAAGGAGGTATATGTTTCTAGGCAATATATTTAATTCCTAGGTTTAAAAGTACTTTTACGCCGAAGGAACTAAAAGTAAGTTCTATTTGGTCATCTATAGATGCAAACACACGATTGACTGTAGACACAAGATTCACAACACAAGTGCGAAGCTCTGTCGCTGCAGGCTGCCACACAGAAGTACAATTTCCTCCCGCTTCAGCTCTAGATATTCTACATGTCGGGCAGCGGGAGAGCGGGGCACCCTGCAGTCTTTTATTCGTTACTAAATATTTAACGTAAAACGTGAATCACGCCTTGGAAATTTTCACACACGTTCACAGCTCGATTTTGAAATATTCTCACGTTCACAACGAGACCCGCCGTGACCCGACTATTTCTACGTCACGCGTCCATCCCTATCTCTGACGTTAATTCCACTTAGTTTTGGAAAATAAAGGAGGTAACGCTTAATATGTATCAAAATAACATATATAAGAAAAGCTACATACCTCCACCATTTTTAAATAGGCATTATACACTATCCGTTTAACGTTCTTCTGTAATACTTTAAACTTAAAACTGATGTGTGCTAAAACAGAAGCAGGTAGTAGATCAATTGTCGTGAAATGAACTGCAACCCATGTCAGGGAATAGTATATTGTATGTTAAGAGCTGAAAGTGCATTCTTGCCGCTTGCGCATGAATATTGCTGGTTGAGACGAAGTCGAAACCAGCAATCATGCAAAAGCGGCAAGCGCACTTTTAGCTCGAAACATACATACTATTTTTTCGACGACTGAGCATATTATTAAAGGAAAATATCAAATTTCGTTTTATCGCAAAAAGTAATTGACAATCAAGTTAACATTACTCGCGCAGTCTATATGACATGTGACGCGATTATTTCCACAAATGACGGGCGTTGTCAAGGAAACATTCGGACGTGGCTACCTATTTTGTTCACGCGGAAACCCAAAACGCTCGGCGAGCGGCAAAAAGATGAAAACGCACGCTCAGCGGCAAATGTCAACTTTCTGTTGTCAAATGACCGTGAGAAAAATCTACTTTCGATGTCAGTCGTCGAAAAAGATTCTGGTACAACCATGCTAGTTCATACTTCGGACTGTATGAACGTTAAATCGGGGAAATGGGCGAAAAGCGAACTCTGGTAATACGTTTAATTAGCGATGGTAAGATGCCTCCAAATACACCATAGTCTAAAACGAATTATGTTCAATGGTGGGCATGGTTTTCTTTCGTTTAAATGGCGTTTGCGTCTTTTACTAATTAAGTTAGTATGTTTTATGCCATACGTTTAATAAAAATACAATTCTGCACTGTTTAAATTAAATAATGTTATTGTAAATATTAACATTTTATTACAACATACCTGTGCACTAGTAATCCAAACACAAGTTTTAATCAGCTTTAACTCTTCTTCTCCACCTCTTTTTGTATTTGGAATGAAAGCTTCTTTTTCCAGTTTTTCCAATAAATTTCTGAGCTTTACTCGATTTAGTAAAATTGTAGACGTTTTAAATATACCTACGATTTGTCACTGTAGAAGCTAATTTTTAAAACATATTAATATTGTTGAAACTGAAAACATCTATGACAACGGTGACATTTCTCTCAATTAAGAAAAGTAGAAGTATTACATAGGGTGCTTCAAGATGTTTTTAATTTCTCTGGTGGGGTGATTACCCCACATTGTTTAATTTGTCTAATAATCGAGTTATTAAACGGACTGTTTTAATAACTTTTTAATATACATGTAACTGTAACTTATCTAGTATCATACCAAATTCGTACGTCATCATATTGGCAACAATGTCAAAATCATTAAGAAACGACTCCGGAATATCTACTATAGGATATAGGTAGTTGAGTAAAAATAGGGACATTGTAGAATAAATAACATAGGGTACACTTTCTTGTGTATTAAGTGATAATCCAAATATTCTTAACAAAAATTTCTCCTTTTTGAAGTAGTTTTTAGGTCTTCTCTCAAACTCGCGAGCTATAATGTCACTCATTTTGAATTACCGATTGAACTACTGATTTAGCATCCTCATATTTATAGAAGTACATGGGCGCTGCGCAGAGGTAGCTACTTTATCATTGATAATAATGTAATTATTCATGCAGAGCAGAGGGGAAATATGATTAGAATATTTGTAGATGACATGAAGGCTGTGAAGACTATGTATTCGCAAACTAGAAACTGAAAGTGTTTTATAGTAAGATAACTTTTGTTTGTTGATTTCATACAGCGTAAAAGGTAAATTATACCATTCTGGCTGTATGTAGTGAGTAATGAGTAATGAGTTACGGAGTTCAGTATATTAATTTCTCACGTTCTAAAAAGGTATATTCAAAAGAGTTGAGATTTTCAGGTTTCAATTAACTTTTATAAGCTCTGGAACATTTTTCGGTATTTTAATGCAAGCTGTCACAGAATAAACAGGGTGATTAGGTAAAAAACCGTAATATTTAGAAAATATGTTCAGGGAATCGCAATAGAAAAAAGTTCTATAAACACAGATCCAATTCTCAACCTTTACGAAGATATTATTTGCTATTAATAAACGTTCTCATAGGAGACATTATAGCATTTTATGTATATATTCAAAAGACGTCGGTGAAAAACATCCATAGAATTGGCCACCAAGTTCACCGGATCTCAATCTCCTCGATTATTGCCTTCGGGGGTGAGTTAAAATCTTTACTTTATTCTATAGAAGTGCAAACGAGGGAGCTATTACTTGATCGAATTATTAATGCTGCATCTCTCAGAAGAGATGATCACCATGATACATACACACACGATCTAATAAATGCATCGATGTCGACGGTGGCAGTTTTTAAAATTTTATAAATTAAAATGTTTGCTCGCAACTATATCATGAATTACATTAGTAGGTAAATAAACGCTTTTTTTAATCACTGTTGGGTAGAATTTACTTTACTTTATTAACTATTATTACAACTACTATTTAAGTAACGGTTGAGAATTAAACTTATGTTTATAGGACTTGTTATTTATTTTAATCGCCGGAACACATTGGTAATATATGTTATTTTTTATTTTCATTGAATTACTATAATTGTTTGTGAGAATAGCGAGATTGGACTTTTATTCGAAATGTTAGTTTTTGGATATTAAAATTTTTGATTTTTGGATGAAGGGTGAATAAAATTTACGCGAACTGCTCGTTGTGAGACATCCAAGGTGCGCGTGTGCATTCTTGCCACCCCCTTTCTGCCAATCCACGAATTTGAATCGAGAACTTCCTTATTGCAAGACTGACACGCTAACCACTGCGTCACTGAGGTAGTGGTAACGTCAGAGCTGGGAAAATTACTTTTAAAAAGTAATTAATTACTAATTGAACCGCCTAATGCAGTAATTGAATTACCAGAAATTTCAGTTACTCAAATGAAATAGTAATTTAATTACCAATTACTTGGAAATTGTAATTGCAGTACACAAATTACTTTTTCAATTACTTCCACTATAAATGATTGTCTTATATTTAGCAGTATTTATATAGCTCTGTACTAGTAGACCGTTTGAAGCTAGCAAATTGAAATTAATAAATAATTATCATGAACCAATGTCACCTGATTAAGCTAGTTGTGAGTTGTTATAGAAAAGAATAAATTATATTTTGACCGTACTGTATCCTGTAATCTATAGTACTTACCGTAGACATATTTTTCACTTTTTACACAATAATTATTTGCAAGCCACACTGCTACACAAAACACAACATATGCACATACCATCTAAAAACATACGCGGCTACATGAACTATTTGCTTGTGCAACACGGCGCTCGAATAATTGCAAATGTTGCTCAAAATTAGTTTTTATGCGATTAGTCAACGAACATCATACATTATACTTACATTGTTCCAGGAAGGCCCTACTGCGATTTGTTTAGTAATACTTATATATAACTTTTTGCGTTTTGGAAATTTGATACCCAATCGACGTCAATAATTTAGTAATTGAATTACCAGTAAGTTTTTCGATTGCCACAAGTAATTCAAATACTTCTAAAGTGATTTAAAGACTACAGTAATTTAATTACACAACAGTAATTGAGTAATTAAATGTAATAATTTTTTACTTTAAATAAGTAAGTGTTAAGTACTTTTAAGCAAAAATGGCAATTACCAATTAGAATTACCATATTTTGAAAAGTAATTTAATTCTAAAGCAAATCAACAAACATTTAATTAGTAATTTAACTACAAAGTAATTAATTACTGCCCAGCTCTGGGTACCGTTACTCTATAATGTTTTACTTGTGTTACTGCGGCTTACAAATTTGTACACTTAAAAACTATCTTTGAGTGAGACGCTATAATTTTGGCTTTTAAATAATTATGATTTAGTCATTTGCTTTGGTGCAAAGCTTAAATAGGTGCAAACTGGTTGCAACAACTATTTTAGTGTGTTGGATTTTTGTGATAAATGCCTATATAAATATTGTTCGCACAAATAGAAACTAGTGCGAATAATATAAAATTTTAATTTCTATTAATTGTTAAACTTTCACATTCAATAGCGAGATATCTGTAAGAAGTTTTGTTTAAATATAATATTTGTAATATTGAAACAGAACATAGAAATTTCGAAACGTAAAATACAAATTACAGTCTTCTTTCGTTTTCCTAGAATTTAATTAGTTGAATAGTATAATACATTAGTAAAACTTTTTATCAACAAGAAAGGTCAAGACACTTAATACATATTTTTCTTGATATCAATTTAAGAACAAATGTAGTAGTTAAAATTTGTTGAAGATACCCTAACATTGACGTATAAAAAGGAAAAAATAACAAAATTTGCTATATAAATGTTTTTGTCCGAGCTTCATATAGAAACTCTATTAATTATTTAATAACTAAACAATAAAATTAAATTTATTTACAAATTAAATAAAAAGTCAATATCACAGGAGATTAAAAAATATAGGAATTCACAGACTCATTAGTAGCAATACAAATTTGAAACTATTGTGAGAATCTGTTATATGCCAAGAGGGGTATTTAGAGTGTTTTTTACAATAATACTTAGGTTTACTAGTACCTGACAGTTTTCGTAGAGTATATGAAAGAATTTTAATTTAATGCTGCGAAATATAAAATCTACAATCGAAAAAAGTTACATTTTAGGATGCAATAGTTATTTGTTTCATTAGTACAAAAAATGCATGATTTCGAGACAAGTAAGACAGATCGCCGGACGACGCGCAGCGGAGTCCGGCGAGTCTTACGCATCCCGAAAACGCATTTTTTGTGCGAATGAAACATACTATTTTTTCTCCAACTACTCATAAATTCGGTAATCTGACTTATTATTTAGAATCAAACATTGTATGTTACATTTCAGAACTGTCATGGCTCAAATAAACAATCACTATACGGGGAAAATAAACAACAACGACGGCGAATACCGAATATTGACGGAGGGTTTGTTTTTTATTTAAAATTTAACATGTAAAACCCTATCTTGCGCCCATTTTTGTACTAGTGCAAATATGAATCGAAAAGTGTACAGTTATTGCCAAGGTAATTGGTGAACATCCCGAAATGGCTTATTATTTATACAAAATTATTCGACAATATGACGTCTTATCCGCGTGGTTGGAGAAAAAAGTGGATTGCCCATGAGTCGCCTTCAAATAAAATTAATAATTTTCCGATGTAGTTATTTAAAACTAAAGTTAAGTAATCAAACGAAAACAGCCATAATTACATCAAAATTCACTGTCAGAATATGAAATGGCTATTTTAAAGTTTTCATAATTATCGTTGAATATTTTATTACAGATATGCTTGATTATTCATGACCCTGGGTGGATTTCTACAACTCACGCCCTTACTTACACACAATTTTTTTCTGGAACACCGAAAAACATCCAAGGCCAGGTCACCAAATGTGTTTTCTCACGTATTAATTTTAACACCTTAATAATTGCTTGTCCTTTTGTTAGTTGATTACAAGTTTTCGTTTTTCTGTTCAATTAGGGCAAAATTATAGGACGCAGAAAATTTTAAATAGTGAAAGGTGGGCCAAAGCCGATAATAATTAAGACATCAATAAATAGTACGTTAGGAGTATGGAGATACTGTCAGTGTTAGCATTTTAAGACTATAAAGTTTGCATTAAAATAAGAATTTATTATCTTATACCGGGTGGCCATAAACATCTGAGACCCCGGTAGCCATGGAATTAGCTACTTATAAATGTTGGTTAGCATTATACATATTTCAATTATAATAAGTATTGGTACAAAATGTAATAAAATACAAATAAGAGGAGGAGAATGTGCCCCAGATTCTGCAGTTTAGCCTACGACTCGATTATAAAAATCTCCTGTTCTAACTTCATTACTTATTGCAATCTGTAATAATTTTTGACAGATAGGGATTTTAATTGTGATGACATTAATGACATTTAGTTTAGTTGGATTCATTACTTTAATAAAACGGTGTTGATTCCAAAGGTAATGTGATATCAGATATTTATGGCAACCCGGTATATATTTCTAAAACTCCTGACTCACTCACTCACTCATCAACCCCCAGCCCAAACCCTTGAACTTAGAAAGCTGAAATTTTGTACAGAGGTTCCCTTTATGATGTAGACAAGGAATAAGGAAGGTTATTTCGAAATTCAACCCCTAAAGGGATAAAATGGGGGTTCCAATTTTGAATACAGTTACTAGTCGCTCGGTGGAGTGAACAATTCTTTTATATAAACAACAAAAATTTCTGATGACTTTTGGTTAATAAGAACATAAAATGCTACACTAGTTAATTTCATCTATTTAAATAGACGTCTGTCAACATCAGTTAGTAAATTTGTAAATGTAACTAGGTGGTCTACACTACCAAGAAGTTAAATCAAAGCCTACTTCAAGTCCTATAGAAATCAAATCATATACTTTGGTACGCTCAATTTTTTAAAATTATTATTGTAAGGTAGATCACTCTCCCAGAAAACCCCCCAGGGCAAAATCTTAGTTACGCCACTGACTGTCAGACAGTTAATTTTCATTGAAAAGTGTAAGATTAGTTACAGTTATAATAGCTTTCTTTGTGAAAATGCCACGTCATAATAATTTTTCAAATGCAGGCGAGATATGGTATGTGTTTATGCACAAATTATCGAGGGCGTCCTGTGCTCAAACCTATTTGGAATTATATCTCAACAGACGCCAACCTCATTACAGGACTTATGTTAAGAGTTTTATAAGAAGCATTTTGTAGCACGCACGGGTTTAGGGTACGACGAGTAAGTGCGACAAAATGCCTTATAAACGAGGTATCATACATTATTTTATTTACTTTGCCACTTCTTTAAACAAAGAAATAAAATTTCAGAATCTAGGGAATTTCGCGGCAGTTGGCAACATTTGTGCGGTGCAATAAAGGTGGCTGTTGGTAGTTCGATATGTACACGGAGCGAAGCATCTATGGTTGGCAACGTTAACAAATTAATTACTTTGTTTTTGGTATTTTTATTATAGCATCGCTTTTTACTTTCTTTTACGATAAAGGAGGTATTGGATTCACCCCAAAAATTCGAAATTGAGTTTTCAACAGATCTTCACGTTTTCGAGTCTCCTGAAACCAAAAAACATGTGTTTGTTCATTGGTCTGTCTGTGTGTGTGTCTGTCTGTCTGTGAACAGAATATCTCAAAAACGAAAAGAGGTATGACGCTGAAACTTCATATATAAGTTGTTTGTACTATGTAGATGAGACAGCAAGCTTTTGAAGAAAATCGCATAACGGGAAGTATGGTGTTTACTCTTGTGATTTTTCAGTTTTTTTCGATTTTTTCAGAAACGACTCTAACGATTTTTTTCAAACTTTACATTTGAATTACATTCTTAATGTGTATTGATGTGAGGTAGGTGTTGAATACTTCTAAAATGAGTTTCTTTTGTTTTCCTTTCTATTTTTTTTATTAACTCCTATTTTAAACAGAACACCCGGTAAATTATTACATTTTTGAATTCAGCTTAATATTTTAGAGACTATTCAACTCACCCCCTTCAAGTTAACTATTCACCAATCATAATTTACTAGTTATGTCATTTGCGGAATTTTAATGACACTGTTTTTCTCTTCCTGTGGCATTTATTTAACTTCCTGTAAAATTCATCAAATATGATATTAGGAATGTAAAATTTGACAAACAATTTATTTCAGGTCAACAGATTTTTATTTTCAAAAGAGGACGTGATAAAATTGATTAATTACTAAGAAATGTCAATTTTGTTCGTTGAATAGTCCTTTAAATGCCGCTTGCAGCCGACGAATTGCATAAATTTTTGTCAAAGTGGTTATTCGTGTTTATTGCTTCAAAATTGGTTTCGTGCTGTCGCACTTGACCAATTTATATCGAAGCAATAAACACTCATACACTTTGACAAAAATTTTCGGCAATTCGTGGACCACTCGCGGTATTGTATAGTATGAAAATTTGTCTCTTCAACTAATGATCTATTTTGTACCGTTTTTGTAGAATTTGTAATTTTTTAAAATTTTGACAAATGCTTACAAACTAAAAATCAAATTTTTGGCTAATTATAAGATCACTGTAAAAGGAAGTTTTCTGAGTGTATACAATCACAAAACAGCACTCGCAATCGTATTCACGGATTTTTTCCAAGAATTTTGTGGGCTCTTTTTTCACTAAAAGTTCAAGCAACACTTCTACCATGGTCGATAATGACTCGGTTGTGTCCAAGGCTCCGAACCAGAGCTCCAAAAAAAGTGTCTGAGTAAACTACAATACATCTTAGAGTTTATGCAAAAAGAAATTACTTTCAATATAGCCCAGAATCACATAATTTGGCCCAGTTAAGATTTTTCAGGTATCTTTATTTTGTGCCCACAAAAGAAAATCTTTTTAGTCAATATTCTTACGTCATAATTGTAGAGGGTTTTAGAAATATTATAACACCTTTAGCAATAACAAATTACAAAAAATAGTGATCAAAATATCATTTCGTTCACCTTAGCATGTTTTAGTTGAAGTGAAACAAGCTCTATATCGCGGCAATGACCAAAAATGTGTAGAATTTGTGTAGGTTCTGAAAACCTATTCACATTGAAACTACTTGAGTGACGTGATAATTTTACCTCGCTAAAGAGAAATGGTTACTTCGCTGCGCCGGAATATATCGTACATTTCCTACGCTGCGCGGACTTTAAAGGGCTGTCACTCGGAGACTATTTAAATCAATCACATTATTAAAAAAGGTTCGTGCATATTTTTTCAAGCACTACAACTTTCACATTCGCAATTGTCGGAAAAAACACCCCCACAGAGCTAGAATGGCGGAAACCGATTTTTGGTAACTTTGTCGCCCTCTACCGTTTGAAATGCCAACATTTTGGTATCGCGGCAATAATAAAAAAATGTGGAGAATGTTATTTCCAACATTTTTTGTTCAATAACTTTTTCTGTGCGACCAATGGATCGCGAGAAAAAACAAATTTAATTGTTTTCAAGATGGCGGCAGTTTGGCAGGGGGTTGGTTTTACTCTTGCCTAATGGCCCTAAATCACTGGGCAAGAGGAATCGCCGCGGTCAATTTTTTTAAAGTAAAACGACAATTTTACTGTACATTTAAGCGCTAAAGCAAATTTAATATTATTTTTGAACTTCTTGTTGAAGAGTGCCTGAATAATGTTTTGATTAAAAATGGCTAAGTTGATTGGTTTTCGGAAAAAAACAAAATTGGAATTTTAAGTTTAGCTTTTTTTACTAATAATTACGTTTTATAATTTAGCGTGTTAAAAGTGAAATCAGCTGTTTATTTTTAGCACATGTGCTAAAAGTAAACAGCTGGTGTTGGACTTAGAATTTCGAACTGGAAGTTATTCTAGTTACTTCTTTCGTTAGAAGTAAAGTGTTTTTTAAATAATTAAAGCATTATGTAATAAATAAAGTAAAATGTATACATTTATAATTACCTTTGATAACTAAATTTGTAATGCTAGCCCTCTCATAGAGCTTATTTACAATCTTACACCTCGGATAGCTCAAAATAAGTCGGAGAATTATTTGGTTCTCTCAGATATGTATCACAGCGTAGCATAAATATCAACAACAGACTTTTAAAATGTTTATTCTACTTATCTATGCTTACAACAAATAAATGAAATGTATATAATTGACAAATTGAAAATCTTCTTGAATAACGGACGTTGCGTCCCTGGCACGTCGGCAACCAGCCTCACACGGTCGAAACACAGGCAGGCCTACTTCACAGGGGTGTAGACTTGAATTTTTAAACTCGTTCGGGTGCCGCCTCGCGCCTTCGGAGTTCGTCTCGAGAAAGTCCGTGTTTACTGTCAGCTGCTGTCAAGCGCCTCGTGTTGTTTTATGTTTTTACTGTGAATACAGAAGCCAAATTAATACAGATAATGCATTTTCTCACCTACACGGGCAGCCGCGATTATCGCCTAGGCTTCGGTGTATGTTTCCACGGGGATCCGGGTCGGGCTTCGCGAGTTACGAGTTCGGTCCGTGTGAATCAACTTCCACGTACTTACGCTCTCTGAAGATGGTTCCCCAGGTGATGCGGTGGTTTACAACGCCGTGGAAGACTTTGAGGTAGGTAACTGATTCTGTATTCAAAGTAATTAATAGCAAGTCATGTAATCGCCTTTAGCTGGAATTTGGGCTGTTAGCCGGGGGAATTGAATTACAATGTTTTTTTGAAATAAAACTCGGGCCTAGTGACAGTTATTGACGAGGAATATTAGAGCTTCCTCTTAGGGCTGGTTAACTAGTCTGAATGGTCGAGTAGAGCATCTCGTGGAGTTGTTCCACTCTACTGGGTTCGAGGAAATAACAAAGGTTCGGAGTTAATTAGTAATAATTTCGGCGATGAGGACGCAATATTTTAGCCACCAGATCAGCCGGAGTTCGGAACAATTATTAATAATTTCAGCGATGAGGACGCAATATCTTAGCCACCAGATCAGCTGAAGTTCGGAACAATTATTAACAATTTCAGCGATGAGGACGCAATATCTTAGCCACCAGATCAGCTGAAGTTAGGAATATTATTAATGATTTCTGGTCGGGATCGGGTTTTCAGGAAAACAAGTGTTTCCGGGGAAATCTCTCCGGCAGGAACAGGGATACGGGCAGGTGGAACTGGGATCTGGAACTGGGATAGAAGTATAGCTGGGGAAGTAGGTTCGGATCTCTGTGTCTCTCTGGGAAAATCTGCCTCGGAATCGGCTCCGCCGTTCGTTTTATGCGACTTCGAGCGCTTCTAAAAGTAGGGAGAAACAGCGCGCGACGCACTTTTGTACTTACGTGACGTCGGTCACTGCGCTCTGCTTATCGCCTCGTGCATTGACATTACGGAAATTACGATAACGTGAGGTCGGACAAGGATCAAATTTAAATATTATATTAATATTCGGAAATACAAATTTGATCTGCAGGCAAACGTTACAAATTAGACAGCTACTAGTTGCAGAAACAGTCACCTGAGAGTCAAAGCCATCTCTTTACTATGACATAAATTATAACTGTCATAAATGCAAACCTTTGTTAAATCGACATTTATGGACAGTAAATTTAAGGCCGCAGAAAAAATATTGTGTGCAAACTCATTCTAAAAGTGTTTATGCACGAGACATGTTATAAACCTCAGCCTTCGGCTTCGTTTCATAATTTTTATATCTCATGCATAAACGTCCACTTTTAGCACTTGTTGCACAAACAGCTATTATAGATTATTAATCAGCACAAAAATACGTAGCTTTGCCCTAATTTAACCTACTTCATATCTCTTAAGATAACTGAGATTCCCATGTTTAAGCTCGAAAATAGGGCACCCTATACAGAAAAACTTTTAATTATTTATAATATGAAGAAAATATAACTGGTGATGGACATATAATTAGGTTTTAAGTATTTATTATGTGTTAAACGGGATATTACAACGTTGATACACACGTTTGAACGTTAAGAAGGAACAGTGTTTATAAATGAAGAATCAGCGATTAATTATTATGGCAATGAATATTTCTAATACATTTTCTGTTGTAGAAGTTCATCAGGAAAAATAGCTGAATATTCATTAAGGCACTCTAGCTTCTCCAAACATATTAATTTTATTTTACTAAATAGTTATTTATTATTCAAGTAAAGGAACATCCGTATATAAAGCTTTGTAAGCAACTTCTACATAATCTGATTTTATTGACTTGTCCTATTTATTATCACCGCTTGCAAAACTTTCTCAGCTATAAAATAGATTTTTCCAATAGTATTAAATTATATGATTATTATATAAATAACTCTTATGTAGAGTGCTGCGTATTTTTTTTGCGATGATATACTTTTCTCGCGCTTATCTAAATGCACTAAAAAAAGATTAATTTTGATGCATATTAATAAGGTGCAAAACCTGATTTTCAATGCACTTGTAGGAAATCGTTATTTTTACAAGTAATGAGTTTGAAGTCTGAACAAACAAGTGAAAAAATATGCTTTTTCGAAAACTGTCATCAAATGTTGACATTTTCGTTAAATTCTTAGTAAGCAAAGTGATTCTTTTTTGTCACTTAACTGCGAAATACTTTTATGTTCTAGAATGCAAAATTCTTTAGCGTTCTAGAACATAAAAGAAATGTCAAAAAATTTGTCATTTTTTAGGAACTTATTTGTGAGTTTATCAATTAAGTAACCTACATTAGTTTTTTATTAAGTAATTTAAAATTTCTATAGATACTAATAACTATTATAAACTATTATAAACATGACTAATTTATGTTGTACTACATGTAAATTGAAGGTGCCGATACTGCAGTCAGTTAAATTTATACGTCACTTTGACGTTTGTCAAACAATTCAGCAGGCCGTGGTTCAAACATAAATGAATCGTTTATGAAATATAAAATTGTCAATTAACGTTGCCAGTTACCTTATTTAATTTTTTTTATTCTTATACTAGTTTTATTGCAGTTTTCGAAAAATCATTGTTTGCATCTCGAATGCGAAATACTTTTGCGTTCTCGAATGGGTATTTTGCCTCGCTAAAGCTCGGCAAAATAACTTCCATTCTTGAACGCAAAAGTAGCATTTCGCATTCTAGATACAAAAATAGCCATTTGTAGTATTGTGTAGTGCGCGTAATTTTTTTACATAGCGATATTTTATAACTCTTGATTTGGTCAAGAAAGACTTCAGAACTTACAACTGTTATATTGGCAATTCACAATATTAATAACATAGTCGAAAAAGTCTTGTCTCTACCTTGTTTTCGCGACAGGGGGCTGAAAAAAGCACTGCTTACAAAAATTAGCACTGTGGAAAAAGGAACGATCTGTTTTAGCATATATAAGAAATAGTAAAATCTAGGAAAACCTTTTTAGTTTCTATTTGGAGGAAGAAGAGATTTATAACAAAATTAAGTTGTGTTAAATACACTTTAGTTAAAACGTAATGGATATTTGGCAAGAAGGGATGCAGTACATTTTCCGTAAACATTGTTTCGAAATGTTTAAGCATTCAATAAACTATTTTCGTGTAGATAAACTATTAATTTCATATAATAAACTATAGAAACTTTAATTTACCAACGGGGCTGGTTGTTTAATATATACTGGCTTAAGCTGCAGACATAATATATAGAAATACTTGCTGCTGTGAAATGAATAGCTTAAGTTCAACTAAAGAATCGCTTTTGTAAGCTCATTTAAATATTTAATAGAGCTTGGTGGTGTTAATCAGCTCCACTTGTTGTTTAGAAGTTTAGTGAGCTAGTTCTGGTTCTGTTGTTTGACTGTAATTAATATTTTATCAGCGTAGATAAATCAAACAAGTAGAGACACTCACTGTCGGTTTCTTTGATGTCAAATTTCCGCTGGGGGGTACTTTCCGATAGTACTAACAGATGGCGCCACTACTTGATCACATCATGATTGGTGGCAGAGCCAGTAACTGGCTCTGTTTGGTAGAACTTTGTGCTGCCATCTGATAGTCAAGCTTAGAAATATTCCCCGAGTTACTGTCCCAGGCACTCTAGACAGGTTTCAACATTTGGCATGAGTGTCTCTACTTGTTTGATGTATGTACGCTGATTTTATATGTATAAGCACTGATAAACAAGTGCCAGAGTGATCGGGTGGTTAGAAAATCCGGCTGCGGTGCTGAAGGTAAACCGTTCATGCTTCACACATGGCAACTAGCGGGTGGTGCACCTAGTCGTTTTAAAAATACCCAAACTACGGTTGGGGAAGTAGGAAATGCAAGATAGTCGTCGAAGGCGTGGTACTAACCACATCATCCAATACGCCGTTAAAAGTATGCCAGATGACTGGGTTTAGGAATAGGTGATAATTGGAGGCCCTGCTGAATTTCATATCAAACTCTTATATGGAGTGTAACGCCCGAAAAATGCACTAATAAATACACCCCTGTTATGAGTTTAAAAATTACTTATCCTCTTAAATAAAATGTAATTAATACTCACTGTAAATAATTATAGTTCTACGAGAAATAAAAACGCTAATTGTTCTAATTATTTATACAAACAGTCACAAAGTCTATTTACATTTATTTGACAATAACTAATCCAAACTAGATTAATGATTACTGTCACTTTGCAATAAATTTTGTAAATTTATATCAACGCCCTACTTATAACAATACCTTGGCAGAATTATGTTTAAACCTACATAAAATCTAAGAAACAATTTTTATAATTAGTTTGTTCTTGTTTTCCGTGGCTTCAATCCAAGCCAGATTCCTTTAGCGCTCATCATATTCATTCCACTTTTGCTAAAAGTTAAGGGAATATCTGTTTTCTCGACTGGCATTATTTCGAACTTGGATAACAAATGAAAAATGATAGTTTTCGCTTTTATGACAGCAAAACGAGAACCTGAAACACAAATTAGAAAAGGGTGTTAAAGCCTTTGAAATATATGCAGCTCTCCAATCACAGCTGCTTATATTGCAGTCAATATACATATTTGAAGTTTTCAAATTTAAATTTTTTTATGCAAACAGTTGATAGCTGTTGTTGAAAGCATGATTGACACAGGATGTTGCGTAGAAAGTCTTTTTATTAAATTATATGCTCAATTTTAATTTGCTAGTCTAAAGAACAACATTTGTTTATGTAATTGCTAAATAGTTCTATTCCTTTGCGCTTAATATTTTCATACAATAATTTTTAATCCACATCACCACACCTGTAGTCAAAAAGAATAAACATTTTACGATACCTTCGAAGTCAAAGGAACTAGTATATTATTATATGAGCGATTATGACAGCCATTATTCACGAAGATGACATCTGAGTGAATAATGGCCATAATCGCGAATGTAATACGATATTTTATCTACTCCTACGCAATAGGAGTTTTGTGTTCATATTTCCGAATTATGACATTTGTGACAGCTGTTAACTTCAAAAGTCATTTAATAATAAGAATAAATTTTGTGATTGGTTACAACCTATTGAATAATGAAAATAGAATTTTCTGATTGGTTGCAACTTGCAAACTAGCGAATTATGAAAATAGAATTTTATGATTGGCTGCAAACCGTGAATTATGAATCATAATTCATGGCCATTATACAGTAGGAGTAGATAAATCTTTTTATTGCAAATGTTTTTATAATCAACTATTCTTTCCAGAGTTTTGTTAACCTCTTTCTGTCTTACATTCTGTAAAAACGTGATATTAAGACATCTTAGACGTCATGCAATAGGTCTCCCTGGACCACTTTCTCAACATTTTGTTTAAATAATTTATTGCGAACAATTTTAATCGTATATTTTTCCAATAATTTATCTCCCCTTAATTTGACGAGCCGCTCAGTAAACAAATATAAGCTAAATGTGAACGACACAAGTATATTAAAACTGCGAAAGTTCTCGCACCTCAACTGATAAGGTACGTTATTGACCAGATGTCAACTAAAAGTTTAACAGTAACTATGTAGTTTTTGTTTGTTCGCATTTCAAATGTATGTTTTGTACCATTAAATTAAAATATTCCACAGGGGGGTATACATTTTTAGAGTAAAACTATTTAGAATTTAAGCACAGGTTTAGAGGTGTTTTCGAAAAAATTACAAATAAAAAGGTGTTCTGTTTTTTGAGATCTCTATGTGATTACATTTATTACGTGGACTTACATAACACCCTGTATACATCAAGTATAAAGTACAAGTTTATAACATTCAGAAAATAATTTTGTAGAAGTGTACGATTGCTGACGCTCAATTAAGATTTGCTGTTTAACCGATTCGATGTTCTGCTGAAGATTTTTATTGTATCATCCATGTAATTGTAATAATTGTGAAAAAATTAGAATTTTGTCAGGTACAGAAGAGTTTAGACATTTATCATTCGTTAACAAAATTTCTAAATGAAAATATAGTGTTAAGGTCTAGAAGTCATTTATAGCTATTTATTTAATTAATTTAATTTTGTTAAAGCTGATTTTTTCCTTACCTTTATTTAAGCCTGAGTTTGCTTACAATAATAATGAGCATTCAGATCGTCTACAAGCTATATTTTAATCTAAGCAAGTCATTTAATTCAGAATTAGTGCTCGAAAGCCCCTGGAGTGTAGACTTCACTTTATGCATAATGCTTTTTGCGTTGCATATATCTAGCCCTTTCCAATTTTCGAATTGTGTTTCCCTATCAGGTTTTTGGGGACCATTTTGGCATTCGCCATGTTGTGCTGCTAAATATTAGATGCTTTTGTGGATCTACGTTATGAAAGGTACCTTAATTGGGTTATTTCGCAAGCATCTTGCTTGAGGGGTTAATTTTATTATGTATGAAATATTCCGATGGTACTGGTGTAGGCCTCGTGAATGGTATTTTGGTAACTTCTCAAACCCAAACTTCGTTTTGGATTTCGTCTTGGCAAGCACATGTTTCCCCTTTGGCGAGTTGAAGCCGTGAACAACTACGGGTATGTTTTATTGAAATCTATTTAGCTCGATTCTATGGCTTGTTGCGCTTTTTAGCTTTTTCCGATTGGTGACGTAGCTGTTGCTGGGCTACGTCTTTGTTTGGTGGCGTCCTTATGTTTGATGGCGTCTCGGTACCGAAGGCTCCTCCGTGGCTGTCGGATATCTCGCCTCTTGCGAGCGCATCTGCACCTGAGATTGATCGACGAAGATGGCCCCTAGCTGCCGCTTCGAGTTTGGCAAGCACGTCGAGATCTTTCGCCTGCAATATAGAACTCAGGTGAATCCCTGTGTGAACTTCCTCGATAAGTTTCTCGCAGGTCGTTCGATCTGCACTCTTGGTCGAGCCTCTTTCTACGCCTCCTCCAGCGGAAAAATCCTCGCAAGTTTGGTTGTTCCGTATTATAACTTTGACCACTCGAGTTTCAGGACCCATTTTATTTCGTTCTTGTTATTAGTAAATATTAGACTTATCTTGTTGCGTACTTTAAGCGAGTAACTCACCCGTGTAAAGTAGTTGATGTATTTTTTCACTGTAAACAAATTATGGCGGTAGGTCATTCTAACTAGCCTTTAGCTTTTTAGATCCATCGAACGATAGTATTTCACGTCCAGTTCTAGTGTTTTTAGTATTGCTTTTGTGAGGTATTTGCATGAACATTGCCTTGAAACATTTTCGTGCGTCACGTTTCGTTAGTGACTTAACATTCGGTTGAATAAAACCTCAGTATACGCCCCGCATTTGCAAGAAATTTAATGTAAGTTTTGCTTGCGACATTTTCAGGTAAATTGGAAAGTTACTTTAGTCAACTCTCGGTTTCCAAAGCGCTATATTAGGAAGCAAGATCTTGAATCCAGGTAGGCATTATTGCATATTAAATCTTATGTTTATATTATCCTTGCATAGTGGGAAATTGGTCGAATTCAACTAATCGATCTAAATTTTAAACTATAGTAATTACGTCGTAGCCACGAAGCTATCGACCATTCCATTCAGTAGTGCATTTGGCCATGTCAATAATCAAAGTGTAATTCCCTTATGCATATTTATTATTTACAATTTTCCTATTTAACTGCATTGCGTCTATAGGTCAACTACGCTTTTATGAATATTTTTATTATATGCTGATATTTTGGTGAGGCTTAATTTAACGCTTTATTAATTTTGTGATATGCTGATTTACTGTGATATATATATTTCGTGATATCTGATTTGTTTTGTCGTATGATATTTTTGAGTGTATTTTAATTGTGCTTATATTCTTTGTTTGCTGGAATTATACTGGCTTGACATCTTTGCCTGCGTATCTGATTTGTGCCTTTGCCATTACCTTTTTATTTTCAGGTTTGGTTAGTAGCGCCTTCTGTAGTGTACCTTTTGTTTAGCAAAGTGATGGATTACTTGCTACTTGGCGCCCATATTTTTATCTTTCAGCTAAAGCTTTTGAGTCTTTTGTTTTACCCACGACCAGCTCCGGCTGAGAAGCCGTTTGCCTTTGCTTACTTCTTTTACAGTCGCCATAACGGTAACAATAGATTTGCTTGAAGTTTATACAGCAGCCATTGTGAAATACTGTATGTGCGATCTACAATCTATATCTAGTAGAAGTAGATAATTCACTTCTGCAAAGTGATATATGCATTCAGTAGATATTTTTTTTAAACTCACGAAATATGTGGATATGTGTCTTACGTCCAACTTTGTATCTACTTGTCTAAATACTGACACATTGATAGTGAGCTTATTTTTCAGAATCTCTATTTTTTTCAATGTATTTTGTATCCGCATTTTAATTTCTTTGTGGCTTGAATGATGTAGTCTAAGTCTACCTCGACCTCTTTGTTCAGTGTATGAGCTTCAGATTCCCATCTTTTCTATTTTGTGCCAGAGCTGGTCCTGGTGGCGCTCATTATGACCAGTCCATGTCAACTCGTATTTCGTGGCCTGTTCGACTACACCATTAACCTTGATTTTGCCTGTGACCCATTCGTTTCTTCTGCTTTGAGTGATATACCCAATACTTGTCTTTCTATGCTCTTCGGGCTCTCTTATTTTGTCTATGTTGCTTTAGTAAAACGCCACGTTTGAGCAAGTGTTGAATACCTTCTACCTTAGGTATAGTGGGATTTTTTGGTTCTTCAGAACATAAGGAGATTTTCCAAATACTGCACATCACATGCAAACTTTTCTATTAGTATTACTCATTTGGTTTTTTTTGCTCGTTCTAATGACTCGTAATAGGTAGACATATTCGGTGGATTGTTCGTTCTTGATCCCATATGCTGAAATTTCTCGTTGCTTGTTGGCGCTTTAATTATTTTCGTTTTGGGCAGGTTTATTTTAAGGCCTTGTTGTAGCAAAGCTAGTTTGGATCTCGTTTCCTTTTTAGACTGCTAAAGCACATTATATGCACATTATACGTTGGTTCCGAAGACATACCAGATGTCACCAAAGCAGAAATACAAAACGCCCTTCATCAAATGAAAAACTCAAGAGCACCAGGTCACGATGGGTTAATAAGTGAACAACTAAAATATGGAGAAGAAAAGGTGATAAATCTAGTAAAAAGATTAATGAACAAATGTTTGGAGACAGGAAACATACCAGACGCCTGGAATACTGCAGTGATCATTCTTATACATAAAAAAGGACCTAAAGACGATTTAGAAAACTATAGGCCAATCACCCTATAATCCCATCTTTATAAACTGCTCACAAAAATCATAGCTAACCGTATAAGTAACAAATTAGACGCCTACCAACCGGTGGAACAAGTAGGATACAGAAAAAGATTCGGAACCAACGACCACCTGCAAAGCGTAAAACAGATAATACAAAAATGCATCGAATACAACATACCAATAGTACTCGCCTTCTTAGACTACAGAAAAGCTTTCGACACCATAGAGATACCACACATAATAAAAGCCCTTGACGATTGCCGTATAGACTCCAGATACACCCAAATAATAAAGAACATATATAAAAAAGCAACATCCATAATAAAATTACACGAAACAACTTAAGAAATTAAAATAGGAAGAGGGATAAAACAAGGTGACACGCTGCCACCTAAACTATTCACTCTAGCTCTAGAAAATATATTTAAACAACTGAATTGGAAAAATAAAGGTCTAAATATTGATGGAAAGCATTTATCAAACTTAAGATATGGAGATGACACAGTTTTAATCGCAAATGACGAGAAAGAAATGTAAACAATGTTACACGAAATATAGGACCAATCTAAGAGAGCAGGATTAGAACTGAACATGAGAAAAACAAAAATTATGATAAATGACGAAATAAAAGGCACAGACCGGTTTATAAACAACAATGAGGAAATAGAGGTTGTCGAACAGTATACATACTTGGGGCACAACTTAACACTCGGCAAAGAATATTAAGAAGCGGATATTCAGCGAAGAATAAAATTAGGTTGGGTGTCATTCGGTAAACTGGCAAGTATACTAAAATCAACAAAATTCAACAAACGCCAAAAAGCAAAAATATACAATACATGTGTCCTACCGGTACTCACATATGGTCTTGAAACTAATGCAATCACAAAGAAAATAGCAGACAAAATGGCAAAATCCCAAAGAGCTATGGAAAGACAAATGCTGGGCATAACACTTCGGGAAAGAAAAAGAAATGAATGGATTAAAAAGCAAACCGGAGTGGAGGATGTAGTAAAAAGAATAGCCCAACTGAAGTGGAGTTGGGCAGGACATGTGGCGAGAAAGACAGATGATAGATGGGCTACAAGACTGCTACAGTGGAGACCAAGAACAACGAGACGAAGCGTAGGACGACCAGTAACCAGATGGTCGGATGACATCCGGAAAGTGGCCGGTAAAAAGTGGATCAGACTGGAAAATCACAGAAAAGAATGGAACCGAATCGGGGAGGACTATGTCCAATATTGGACCAACAAAGTCTGAAGAAGAGAGAGAGAGACAGCACATTATCAGCGAATCTATGATAATTCAAACGTTTACAGTTGATATTTATATCCTTATTTCCTCAGTTCAGTGACTTGAATATGTATATGTCTTCTAAGGCTAAGGTAAATAGTTTGGGGAAAATTATATCTCTTAACGTCATTTCTCTTACGATGCGGAAACACAGTGCAAAACCGTTTTTTTAATAAAAATAGCTGACGTCACAAATGTAGACTTTTTAACGAAAGGTGGATTGTATGATGTATTGCCTAGTTAGAAACGTTCAGGACTCGTTGGGTTAACTTGATACATACATGTTGGGTAATATCAACAGGTCTTGAGAACAGTAATGTCTATCGGTCTAAATCCTCGAAAATAAATTAAATCATTGTTAAACTACGATTTGAAATTCAAAAAACCGATCAATAGCTAGTGACAGAAAATACCGGATACCAGATATTAATAATTCAAATATGTCAGAGATCTAGAAATTGTTATTTCGAACTATTCATTTTCTTATCTTGCCTGCCAGCAATATCTTTAGAAATGTTGTTAAGTATTTTAAATTCATGTCCTATATATCCAAAATAACATATTCAACTGAAGATATGTTTATTAACTGAAACTATGATGAATAGGTTCTTACCAATGCAGTTTCTGGGACCAAGTCCAAAAGGCAGAAATGTGGAAGGATGGATTTCAGATTTTCTGCGTTCGCCAAATCTTTCAGGTTCAAATTTGTCGGGGTGAGGATAATATTTTTGATCTCTATGTATAGCATAAATCGGAATCCAGCATACCGTTCCTTGTTCTAAAACTGCCTCAGACTCATTTACTTCATTTGGTTCAATTGCAAAGGGTTTTGTTACCACGCGACTCATGAAGGCAGATGGTGGCCACTTCCGAAGAGTTTCTAAAAAATGGCAATAATCACTTTTAGCAATGGCAAATGTTACCATTTTTTAAGTTACCTTTAACAACCATATCTAAGTAAGGCATATTCATTAGAGCGGCGTAATTAATTTCCCCATATTCCATTGTGAGAGTTCTATCAATTTCTTGTACCAGCCTTGTTTGAATGTCAGGGTTGGTAGCTAATTCGTAAGTCATGTAACACATTAAAGTAGAGGAAGTATCGAAACCTCCCAAGAAGAATATAAATGCTTGAGCGGTTATGTCTTCCTCCGTTATTTCATTGGGATTGCTATCTTTTTTGCCTTCATTATTCTTGAGTTGTTCTGTTTTAGCTTCAACGAGAAGATGTATCATGTCAGGACGTATGATGCCATGTGCTTTTCGATAAGCGATTGTTTCACTTACAATTTGGCAAAAATACTTTTTCACCTCGTCTTCGAAAAATGTAATGTTGAGTAACTAAAGGTTCATATTAATTACACAAAATTATATTAGAAGCTTCCATTTACCTTCATTAGCTGTGGACAGATGGTATATCCATATAATTTTAAGCTTTTGAGCCCACCTCCAAAATTTGAAGCCTTTTTTACTGCGAGATAGAATTTGTTATCGCCATTTTCTAAAGAATCGCATGTTACGCCAAAAATAGTACTTGCAGTGACATCATTAGTGAAACGGGTGAAGGCGTTTCTCATTTCTAAAATAACAGTCTCGTTTTTGTAGAGATAGTGCCCAGTGAAGCGTTTTGCGCAGTCGTTGATGAGACTAAACATCATTTGCATTTTGCTGATGGTAAATGTAGGGGTTACGGTAGCCCTCATTGACTTCCATCTTTCCCCTGCAATTAATACTGGTATTAAAATATATTTAATTGTACGCAACATTTTTAACCTGATAAAGCCAAAAGATTTCTGTCCCAGAAAGGGTCTGCTTCATCTGGAAGAAATTGTTGGCGATTTGCAAAGGAGTCGAAATCCTTTATGCAAATTTGCTTGATCAACTCGGGGTCACGAAGCATTAGTATGGGGGTGGAGAAGTGAAAAAATCCTACATATCTGAAAAAAAATTGCTGAGAGCAACATGCTATGATGTACAGTATGCTATGGCAGAAGATTACCATTAGTGTTGATTGACTGTTATCTAAATGCAGTTGGTTATATTGCCAATGTGCTAGAGCCAACTACGGCTGCCATTTAATAAAACAAAGTGTTTTATGTCGTAACTCAAAAACTGTAGTCGACATATTAATTCCAACTAGATTATATTAATGCAAGGTGTAGTAAGAATTCCTACTCTGTTTAATAATATTTGGAAAGCACATAAACTGTAACGTCAAATAAAAATGTTTAATAGTTATTTGAACAACTAGTTTCAAAACGTGTTGTACACGTAGTTTTTTTTGCATAGTGATTCTTGCAAGCCAAACGTGAAAACGAATCTCAGTCATTGAAATTTCACGATTTTGCTGACATTTCACAATTTTGCTGTCACTCAACAATCCGGGCACATGAAAAATAGTGATGCGCTCTAAAATTGCAATATGTAACTATTGTTAAAAGAAAATCTTTGAAAGAGTAAAAACAGTGAAAAAAGTGGCACTTTCAATACGATTTTTTGAGAAAAAAAAACGAGTAATTTGATGACTATACAACACATTTTTTTTTCAACTTTAGTTCGGGCACCAAAAGAGATATTCGACTACGCCAATATACAGAAGCATGCATAGGTAAATACCAAAGCGGTTTTCGACCACGGCGATCAACAACTGATCAAATATTTACTCTCCGACAAATATTGGAGAAGCGCCTTGAGTTCAACATCGATATATACTATAGACTTTAAAGCAGCTCCATATACTTAAGAAACTTATAGACCTTGCCAGGATGTTTATAAGGATAGTATTAAGCACGGTAAAAATATAGAATGGTATGTCAGAAGAGTTCAGAGCGAATAATGGCTTGGTGATGCACCCTCGTGTCTCCTCTACAATATCGCTTTAGAAAAGGTTAGAAGAAGCTATGGGAGCTCCCATGTCGACACGTCTGGAACAATATTCTACAAGTCTGTTCAACTACTAGCATATGCAGGCGATGTAAATATCATAGCTAGGACGTTAGGTGGATCAAAGGAAGCATTCCCAAACTTTGCACATGTAGCCACCCACATGGGACTCCAGATCAACTAAGAGAAAACCAAAATAATGAGCTCTTCTACTGAACGGCGTGTACGCAATATCGGACAGAACTTTACAGTGCATAACCATAACTTATATCGGAGTATCACGCGAGCGGTCAGGCAGTGAGGTCGATTTATCGCAGTGAAATTTAAACTTGAACCCGATTATCGGCAGCGCCGGTGCTGCATACATAAATACACAGTGCTAGTGAACAAACAACATTTATTATAAACGTTAAAACCAACCAAGACTAACCAACCCTTCGGGGTTACGTAGGCCAAAATGAGCACCACAAAACGCAAAAGCGATGAGCTAACACCGCCTGTTATCGAAGTTGCTAAACGTTATAACTGGAACCCGGATGAATTAATAAAAAACAACCCTTATTATCCCCTAGCACGCAAAATGAAGCAAATAACGAGGCATCCTCAAGCCAACCAAACAATAACGCGACGAAGCAAGATAAAATTCTTCCAATATTTGTACACAATGCTAACAACCATAAGGAGATCGTTGCTGATATCAAGCTGATTACGAAAGATAGAGAGTTTACAACCAACTATAGCAGTAAATGTCTAAAAATTTGTCTCACATCTCATGACGATTACCGCAGCCTAACTAAATACTACATGAATAACTCAGTAGAATTTCAAAACCCCAAGGATAAACCCCTCTCAGTGTTTATCAAAAATGTGCCAATCTCATTAACGGAAAGTTAGGTCAAAGATGAACTTCTGGCCAAAAAATTGCCTGTTTTGAAACTGACCCGTCTAATTAATAAAAATAAACATCCAATCCCCATATGCGCCGTAATTCTCACATCTAATGAAACCCCCAAAGAAATTTTTGATCTGAAAACTATTTTCCACTCATTGTCGCGGTCGAAATGAGAAAAAAAGCAACTAACATTCCACAGTGTCACAAATATCAGCTATTTGGGCACACCAACAACTACTGTGCTGCCAAACCACGCTGCGTAAAATGTCTAGAAGATCACCCACCTATTGTATGCAAGAAAAATATCAATGACCCGCCAAAATGCATAAATTGCGGCGGAGAACATCCCGCAAGCTACAGAGGATGCCCTCATCACCAGCAACTCCAGAGGCAAAGAATCATAACGCAAAATCCTAGAATAATCACCCAACAACACTCCTACACAACAAACCAAATGTCTTTCAGTCAAGCAGCGCAATCAAATGCCCTTCCTAATAAACAAACCAATCAATCATCCCAACACCCCGCTCCAATTAATGTCGATAAAATCCTAGAATTTATCAAAGATTTAATAACTCCCTTCATACCTCAAATTAAATCATTTTTACTCACACACATCCTACCAAATATCTTTAATGGCTAATTTACGACAACCAATTCAAAAACTCGCCATCCTTAACTGGAATGCCAATGGCATAAAATCACAACGGCAGGTTTTTATATCCTTTTTAGCTAGATATAATGTAGATTTAGCGTGTATCACTGAAACGCACCTATGAGAAGGCGAACAATTTAAAGTAAGCGGGTACAGAATATTTCACAACGACAGAACAACCGGAACAGCATGGGGGGAGTCGCAATATTAATAAAAACTCATTTGGACCACACTGCACCAGTTGGTTTACCTGTGAACAACCTTGAAGCAATATGTATATTTATAAGAACCACAAATATCGGCAAAGTTAAAGTTACAGCTGCATACAAACAACCCAACAAATCGTTAATCGAAAATGACATCCGCAGTTTATTCACTTGTGATACTCCAACGATTGTATTTGGGGACCTGAATTGTAAAAGCACGCTTTGGGGATGTCGTGCCAGCAATTCAAGTGGCAACAAACTAAATGACTTTGCAGCTAAACACCAATTACAGATTTATGCTCGAAATGACTACACATACTATCCGTACAGAAATGATCACCAGCCGGATATCTTAGATATTATGATTGTAAAAAAATTCTCAACGCCAGTACAACAGACAGTTATCCCAGAATTAAATTCTGGTCAGCTTCGACTGCTAACAACATTTACCACTGCAGCAGCTCACAAACCACCTATCCCAAGAATGATAAATGGCTATGTCACTTGGGAAACTTTTCAGGAAAACCTAGACAGAAACCTAAAAATTCCATTCCCAATAATCAATACACAAGAAATCGACATGCATATCGATAATTTTACCACAGTAGTCAGCGACTCAGTGCAAGCTGCTTCGAAGCCCTATTTAACTAGGCGAGCAAAAAATCCAACATCCCTCCTGCGTATGTAATACAAATGATCAAGCAGAAAATCCAAATTAGAAGACAATGGCAGAGAACGAGAAACCAAATCTTAAAAAACCAAAAAACACGCTTACACATCAAATCAGACGAGAACTTGACAAGTATCGAATTTACATATATAGAAAAAATGTAGAAAATATTGAACCAAACAGCTCTAACCTCTGGAAAGCAACGAAAAACATATCACGGACACCTGAAATAATACCAACACTACACACATCTAATGGTACATACACTTCACACGAAGAAAAAAGCAACTTATTTGCAAGCCACCTAGAAAACACCTTTATGACAACCATTCCACAACACAACAGGCTCCACTCGCACAGAACAGTTACGTATATAGAAACACACCAACCAACTGTAACCGATTTTGATAGGCCCACAACACCAAATGAATTAAATGGATACATTCACAAACTACCTCTTAAAACAGCCCTAGGTCCTGATTTGATACCTAACATCGTCGTCAAGAAGCTTACTAAGAAAGCAATAGCATTCCTAACTTCACTGTTCAACGCCTGCTTAAGGTTAGGCTACTTTTCCACTAAATGGAAATACACACATATTCTCATTTTCCATAAACCGGGACGGAACAAAAAAGACTGCAGCTTCTATCGACCCATTAGTTTACTTTCAGCGCTCTCCAAACTACTCGAAAAAGTTATCAGCAAGCGCTTCAAATCCGTTTTAACTGAGCACAATATAATACCACCAACACAATTTGGCTTTCGCGAAGGACATTCGCTAGTTCAGTAGCTGCAAAGGATAGTTGAAATCATCGAACGTGGCTACGAAACTAAACAATATACTGTGGCTGCCTTTCTAGATATCACACAAGCCTTTGATAAGGTGTGGATAGAAGGGCTAAAATATAAATTACTCCACTCCCCATTACCCCAATATTGAATGGCAACCATCTTCTCGTTCCTCGATGACAGAAGTTTCTCGGTTCGTATTAATTGTGCCATCTCCGAAAAGAAGAGTATACATGCATTGGGCCAACTTTATTTAATTTTTACATGAGCGACATACCCAATATCCGACTAAGCGAAATATCTGTGTTTGCCGACGATACGGCAGTTTTCACCCAAAATGAGGATACAGCAATAGACCATCTTCAAACATCGCTGTACACCCTAGGAAAATGGTTCGACAAGTGGTGTATCAGTCTCAACCCAATAAAGTGCTCTGCCAAAATATTTACGCTTAAACGTATCCCAAATCCTTGTAGTA
The DNA here is from genome assembly GCA_940337035.1 of Agriotes lineatus. Taxonomy (NCBI): domain Eukaryota; kingdom Metazoa; phylum Arthropoda; class Insecta; order Coleoptera; family Elateridae; genus Agriotes; species Agriotes lineatus. Next base: position 78,215 of record CALNHX010004809.1, on the reverse strand, counting down.
TAGAAATCGGCGGCGCACCGATCATATGGAACACCAAAAACAAAAGCGTGAAATACCTAGGAGTACACTTAGACACGAGATTAACTTGGAGTCATCATATAAATCAAAAACTTAATCAAGCCTATACCAGACTAAGATTGCTTTATCCACTTATACACAGAAAAACACCACTGCGCACGGACTGTACAGTTCTACTTTACAAGGCTTTACTCCGACCTATCATCACATAATTATGCTTGTCCTGTTTGGAGCGCCACTTCAAAAACTAACCTAAAAAAACTACAGGTCTTCCAAAATAAAGTACTGCGAATATCAATTAACGCTCCATGGTACATTCGTACCCAACAAATTCATGCAGAATTAGGGATAGACAGCATAGAGCAATTTATTAAGAAACTTACAAAAACATTTTTCAACACCCTTAGTACCAGTGACAGCAATATCCTCCAAAATATTGACCACAAAAACTTGCACTTTCGCTTGAAAAGAAAACTGCCCCAAGATTTCACAATAAGTTCAAGTGAAAGCTCCAATGAAATAAGTGAATAACTAGTTAAGTAAAATAGTAACAAAAAAAACAATCTTTAAAACAATAGTGAGTGAAAGTTCACTTAGCGTCGAGGGAAGAAGTGCCTCCAGTGACAATCAGGACCAAATCAAACAAACAAACTATAAGATCAAAGCCATGTATAACATCATAAGATGTTGATCTGGTTAAACTTCAAATAAATTAAAAAAAAACTTATATCGGATCTTCAGTAAATTTAAACAATAATGTGTCTGAAGAAATCAGGCGACGTATTAAATTAGCTAAATAGCAAATAAAAGTTACTATGGGGTATATAAACACCTACAGAAACAGAATCTAACACGGAGAACAAAAATTCGTTTGTATAAACCAATAGAACTTGAATTTTACCCTTGTTTACTTATGGGTGAATTCTGAAGAAAAGTAGACATCACTCGCCAATTTATATCAAAGAGGAAGATTTTCAGACGAACATTTGCAGCAATATTTGAAAATAGAACATGGTGGCGCAGATATAACCATGAACTATACAGAGAAAATCCATGAACCGTGAACATTAGGAAATCAAGGAAAATTTACGATTGCGTAAAAAGACGCCAAGACTGATGGACAGTCTATTTAGCATACTCTGATATTAACGATGTTCATCCACGTGAGTCTGCTTTGATTGTTTAAGTGATTGTTCAACACAGACATCGCATCCACTCATAGTGTAATTTTTGTAAGTCAATTAGGTAGGGAGTTATTCTGCGATTAAATTCAGATGATAACTTCAAAGTTGAATAACAGGAATCTTAGAGATTAACAATAAAGTAAACAAAATTCAAAAGCTTTAAATTAGCTCGTGTTCAAAGAGCCTGCGTTCTCGGGCTAAACAACAACCACAGCGATCATAAAAACTTCGTCAGTATCTTAGGGAACGCCTCTTCAATTTTCCAATTTCCCAAATTGATGGTTTTATTATCGCGAAAACCATAAGTTTTCGATTTTATGTAGCCCCATAAGAAATTATTGGAAGAGAAGTTTGGAGATCTAGTTGGCCACACAATGGTTCCTCGTCCAGTCAACAGTCTATTTGAGAATGTACCGTCAAACGGTATACTATGTAACAAAGATTTTAAGTTGTTGTATGTTTTTGTCTGTGCTTTGTTGTTTATACAAAAGTATGCATTAGATACATATAGATTGTTAGAATCTTGTGATCCAACAAATATGTAAAGGGTGTTTTTTAGAGGCGGAGAACTTTAAATTGATATAAAACACAGAAAAATGCTTTTAATATCCATGAATTTGGCTTTATTTGGAAGATATTTTTTGGCATTACTGTTTGAATATGATTTCGGGCATGTGACCGCCGCCGCTGGCGCGTACATGGCGTAATTTGGAGGTCCAATTTTCATACACTCTTCGCAGTAAATCAGGCTGTATTTCGGAAATAGCGCGTCGAATGTTGGCTTCCAAGTGCTCAATTGTTTCCGGTTTATCGGTATAGACATACGACTTTACATATCCCCAAAGAAAATAATCTAATGGCGTCAAATCGCACGAACGAGGTGGCCAGTTAACAGATGCACGAAATGGACCAGTTAACAGATCCACGAAATGGATCTGTTAACTGGTCACCTCGTTCATGCGATTTGACGCCACTAGATTATTTTCTTTGGGGATATGTAAAGTCGCATGTCTACACCGATAAACCGGAAACAATTGCGCACTTTGAAGCCAACATTCGATGCGTTATTGCCGAAATACAGCCTGATTTACTGCAAAGAGTGTGTGAAAATTGTACCTCCAAACTACGCCATTTACGCGCCAGCCGCGGCGGTCACATGCCCGAAATCACCCTTTATTATCATCATGCACACACTATAAAATACCGTCGCGTTCTATATTATCCCCCAGGGGGAGTTTATGGAACGTTAATGATATTTTCATTGTAACTCCCTTGAAAGTCACTTTTCTGTCACTATTCCCTCGCTTTCTAAATCCTCCATCACCGGCTCCTTCCATATGACCATTGGTCGTCCTCTTCTTCTAGTCTCTTGCTTCCTTCCATCTAAAATTGTCTTCGTACTTCTTCCTTCCGGCATCCTCCATACAAATCTTCCTTCCGGCACCCCAATCCACCTTAATCGTTGGACTTTCATAAACTGTATTATGTCTGCGTTTCTGCAGATCCTCTGTACCTCTTCGTTTTTTTGTTTTCTCCAGCTTTCTTCTGTTTGCACCCCTCCAAAAATTTGTCTCAGCATTCCTCTTTCCGATCTTCTCAGCATATTTTAATTCACTACACTCATCGGCCACGTCTCGCACGCATTTGTTGCTGTAGGCCGTAATACTGTCTTATACAGTCTTAACTTTGCTCTCCGCTTACGTTTATTTCTTTGCTATAGTTCAGGTTTTCCGTGATCACCGTTCCTAAAAAGGTAAATTCTGACACTCTTTCTATTTTTAGCTCTCTTCCATTTATTATTTTTATTACTATTTCGTCGTTTCCCGTGCTTTTCTCTGTACCAATTAACTTCATTACTTTAGTTTTTCCCGTATTTATCACAAACCCTACTTTACGTTCTTCGTGTTCGAAACTTTATACTCGTTTCTGAATTTCCTGCATCGATCTTGTTATAATCGATATGTTATCGCTTATCACCATACGCAAGGACTTGGTGGCCTTTTAGTTTTAATTGAACTGCTTCTATTCAAAAGGCTGTTTCTGACCACTGCTTCCAGTACTATATTAAATATACTCGTAGTAAGGGGTCCCCCTGTCTTAATCCTGTTTCTGTTTCAAAATTCTTCGAGACTCGCCCATTATATCGCACTTTGTTTTATGTATCAGTAATTGTTTCCTTTATTATATTTCTTAACTTTTTATTGATATTAAGTGACTTCAGGATTTTCAGCATCGTTTTTCTATTTATGCTGTCATATGCTTGTTTGAAATTGATAAAAATTGCGTATAGTTCTATATTGTGTTCGTAGCCCATCATCTGCATTTCCTTTATTGTCGCTATATCTTCCATGACCAATTTGTATCGTCTAAAACTGCATTGGTACTCTCCTATTTATTTTTCTGTGTATTTTTGCAGCCTTGACTTCACTATCATTGCTAATACCTTGTACATTGTGTCCAGCAGTGCAATTCCCCGATGATTCGTACATTCTGTTTTTTACCCTTTTTATATATCGGTATAATTATAGATTTCTTCCAATCCAGTGCTAACTTCTCCGTTTCGCAGACCATTTCCACTAGCTTTCATATTTCTTCTTCCAGTTCTTTATATCCATATTTGATTAGTTCTGCACATATTTCGTTATTTCTTGGTGATTTCTATTTTATTGTGCCTGAATGTGTTTGGCTACTCCTCTTTGGTTGGTCATAATTGTTCTTCTCTTTCACTTGCACCTTCTTCTTCTTTATTTTCTTCTTCTAGTTGTAGTTCCATTTCGCGGTTTAAAACTTGCTCAAAGTGCTCCTTCCACCGTTCCAGGATTTCTGTATTTTCTCGCAGTAATTTTCCTTCTTTGTTTTTTATAACTACAGTTTTTTTCGAAAACTTTTTTTGATTCGCTATGCATCCTGGTAAAAGTTCCTTATTTCTTTTCCTTTGTACTTTTCTTCCATTTCTTTTAGTTTATCTTCTTGGTATTTTTTTTCACAGTACCACATTTGTCTCCAGTTTTGGTTCTCACTTTCTTCATTATTTTGCAGGAGCATCTGTTGCCATGCTTCTTTCTCTCTCTCTCTCTCTCTCTCTCTCCAAGACTAGTCGGCATTCTTCATTGAACCACGTCTGTTATTTCTTCTTTTTTTCCCTTTCTACGACTTTCTCCGCTACTATTTTCACTGTCTCTTCTATGTTTATCCATTTGCTTCGTATCGTTGTTGTTTTTTGGGAATTATTTCTCGCTTTCTTACAATCACCAGCTCCTCCACGTTTACTTTTTTCTTTTCTTTAATTCCTTTTGGGCTTTTGATTGCTTCTTCTTGGTCGATTCTTATTGCTCATTTCCGCTCCTCTTTGACGTCTTACATTTTTCACTCTCATTGCATATTTGCTACGAACAAAAATAAAAATAAAAAATTCAACTGAAGGAGGTATGAAAACAAATAAAGGTTTTAATAAGAACATAGATTTATTTTTTTCATGCAAAAGCAAGAAAACGAAACAATAACTGGAACTGCTAATTGTACAAATGAAAAAAATTACTAAATTTGTTGTCCTTGAACTTTTGCAAAACTTTTTCCACAACTTTTTTCACTCTCTTTTTTTGTTAGTTCGTTGTAAACAAATTTGGACACAATAAAACTGTTAACACTAGTTTGACACTTGCTTGACTGTTTGGAAGTTCCTTGGCCTTGAGATGATTGATGATCACTGTCACTAGAATAATTTTCGCGTTCTTGATCTGATTGAACTGTTTTCCTTTCGCTGTAGTTCTTCAGGATGTTGAAATGGGTTTAAGTGTAGATTCTGAAGTTTTTCCAGGTCAGCCACGGTTACGAACTTTCCAGGAGGAAGATTATTTTTTTTGCATCTTGGTGGCGGTTGGCTTATCATTAACTTGAACTGTATCTGAAATGATGCTACGAAAGCTTTCACTTAAAGGGTCATTATCAGGATTTTCTTCTTGTCCAATTAAGCGTTTTAAAACTTGATTGCGGTCTACAGGAACAATTCCGTAAGCTTTAAATCCAGCTTGACAAGTTGTTTTAACTCTTGGCTTAATTGAACCCAATGTTTTTTGAGAAATTGTAGAAACAAAGTTTTCGGCACAACTCCACGGTTTTTTGCTCCTTTTAACGTCCGGAAAAACGCAACGTCTAGGGGTTGCGTAAGATGGATCGTATTTGTGGGCAAAAATACAAATCTGATATTGGCTTCCTCACACTTTTATAATAGCTAGCGATACATGGCTAGCCAAATTTTCCCCAATAAGAACTTTTATTCCTTCTCTTTTTCTAAGATTCTTCAAAAAGCTACGTGTCAAACCAGCCGCTCTTGATTCAGTTATAAGCAGCTCCTTTGGGGCCATTCTCTATCCATTCGGGATAACAGTGTGCAGTCCAATACACCACAAGTGGCGGTAACATTTCACCACTGACAGAAATGCCAAACATTACAGATGTTAACGTTTTCGAAGTATCCAGAACTGGATGTGCATGCTTTCTTATTTTCATTGTTAATACTGTTTCCTTACCTGGATCATTCGGAAGGCTATATTCATCATAATTGATGATATTCTCGACAGGAACACCGCTTAGCGTATGCTCCAGGTGGTCTAAGAACGTATTTATAATTTCACGAGAAATCCTGCAACGGCAACGTTTAATGTTTTCAGAAAATCTTTCAGACAGTTATCTATATCGCTTTAAAAACTCTTTGATCCAGTAGGTTCCTGGAGAATTGTCTTTAAATATCGTAGTAATGCCTTTACGGTTTATATACTAATCAATAAAAGTCGATAATTTAGCTCTGGTAAATGAATAAGTAAATGAGGCTGTGGTATCCAGTGCTTTCTCTTCAGAAAAGAATAATACACTGGGTCTTTCTAATTTATTGAAGTTTAAACCTTTGTACTCTCTGTACAACGGTGTTTTCTCGGAACCTCATAATGCTTCGCAGCATTCGATTTCTCCTACTTCGGAGATCCTCTCTGTTTCTTGGAGTCTAGTTCGATTTTCGGTTTCATCACCTGAGTACTTTGTTGATGGCGTTTGCTGGCGTCCTCCGCCTGCAGCAGCAGCAGCTTTAATCCCGTTTGAGGGCTATTTGATTCACCTCCTGCAGAAGGATGCTGATCTCAGATAAGTAGCGTACAACCTAATGACCTATGGTAATGATATTTGTATCGCACACAACGTGAAAGAAACTGGAGCTGTGGTTAATGTTTTCATTTACATTTTACTGGTTTAATCTTAAATTGCGTATTGACCTGTGTTAACCACTGCTATGTTGGCGTAAATTTGGGGTGCACCTTTTAAGTAAGTAACGCATAATCTAAAATTATAGAATTTCTGTACTGGTTATTTTATGCAACGTTGCATATATTCGTTACCTTATCTTTAGACGAATGTTGCGAATTTATGTACTTGTTATAATGTTATAATACGTTTGACAGAACCCCCACGCCATTTCAATCGGATTATATTGACAAAAGTATGGAGGTAATCTAACAATTTTATGACCATGATTTTCTAAAATGTTGTTGGTCACATAACGTCTGTTATTGCCAGCTCGAAAAGGTTTTATTAACTAACACAACTCTTTTTTTCTGAAATTTGGATTAATTTGGACGTGGTGGTTGACCAACCATTCTTGCATCTGATTTTTCCTACAATAAGATGTAGGTGGTTTGTACAACTGCACCTACTGATATGGGGCATTATCCATAAGCGCCATACACGTACTTGGTAAATTACCCAAAGCAGGAATTAGCTGATTAATCACCCAATATTGAAAAAATTCTTCGTTTATGATCCTGTGGTAGCCGCGGTCGTTGTCTTTGAGCCGAACCCTTCCAAAAAGCATAAATGGCAACCCCTATTCAAAATTATAAACTTTTTCCCCCTCAATTTTAATTTTGGCTGGGTTACTCTTTAAATCAGATTCGTGTAACCAACAACTAACCGTAGTCCCATTTTGGTATATCTACGTTTCGGCAAGGTACATGAATATTATATTATCTCTAGAATTTTGAAACCGTAAATATCTTCTCAAAAATTTCATTTTGGATGCAACGACACCTTTCTTTTCACATAAAATTTTGTGACCGTTTACATGTTTGTATTTGTAACTTGATTTTATAATTTTGTATAAAGTTGTTCGGCCGCCTTTAAACTCCGAAACTTATTTTGCTTCAGTCAGTAATTTATTTATAATAAAGTGTTCATTCTCCAAAATATATTGCCAACCAAGTCGTTGCAATACTTTTATAAAAATATAATCTAAAAATATATCGGTTTTACCCCGTGAACCAGAAGAAGATGTTTTCAAATTGTCTGGTCTTGTATTTAAAACAGTCACAATCGTAGATATTCCCACCTGCAAATATATATTTGAGATAATTCATGGTATGCTAACAAATCGATTCGACTTTATATTGCATGATCGATGAAGTATTTTAGCATATGTAAAATTTGGAGCATCCGTCCTAAACTGAGTATCATATTTTAAAAAAATTTGACTGTAGACCTAACATTTATTGATGCAAGTTTATTCATTTCTATTTGTTTTTTATTTATATATTTATTTATACCTGGCCGCAGTTCTTTAAACAGCTTATTCCGAAGAGTTTTATGTATTGTTATACTTTTTAATTATAACTACTGTGCTCCCTCTTTTTAGTAATGTTATTTACATTAATATCAAGCCCCACTATGTGAGTGAAACTATAATAGCAGCAATAGGAATTCGCCTACAATTTGCTCTACTAATTATCCTTCTTTATATATCAATATAAATATGTTGCAGTTACACTAACTTACCTGCATCTATAAAGTAAACGTTAATGTCAAACTTGACTTGAATGCAATTTATATTTTGTCACGTTGTAATTATAATAATGTTACTTTCTATTACCTCGAACTAGTTCAATCAAAGACATTGAAGATTCCCTTTTCTCAGCTAAATGAGTGATGAATTAGAATAATATTATTAACCTCAATTTCAATTAGTTGTTTTTACATTTACGTGTAATATTATAACGACGTATTCAGGTATCATATATTCTTATGAAACCAATTTGAAGCTGAGCTTTGATATGAAGTTTAGTTGACAAGTATAAAATAATTAACAGTCAAAATCAGAGGTTTAATAACTTGATCATCTTTGATAGCTTACATTCCGGATAAATATAAACTAAAATTAAAATATGTAATTTCAAATTATAATAGCCTAAAACCGCCGAGTACTCGAATCACTTATTATTTTAGAAAAGTATAAATTTATTTTCTAAATACAATATTTTTTAAAGTAATTAGATATAATTTTGTCTTTCACCAAACTTGTTCAAAACGTATCTTCGAAATCTAGTAATTCAAGTTCACTGACCTTTCTCAGTTGATTTGGATACCTGAATTAACTTCGTTGATGTCTCGTTCTACTAGTAACAATACTAGCCCAAGCTCTGCTAAATTCTGACTGCAACTCTGACTGCACAAAGCCCCTTGTAGATATTTCTATATTCCAGATAGAATTCTCACAAAAATCACAACGCTTACGTTAATGATTGAAATTGATTGATTTTCAATACAATTTCAATATCAATACCAAATGCAATATTTATATTGACTCTTTGCAAATCATTATAATTTATCTGATTTTTTATATCAGACTCCACGCACAGGTCATTCCTGTGCAATATTATTTCAATTAAATATAAATTATTCGCCAATTGTATGGAATTGAATCTACAACGGCTTTTAACGTATATCGAGTCAAATATAAAAATTTATACTTCTTGTTTATTATTTGACCTAGTAACCTCTCGTTTCTATTCACAACTGCCACCCGTTATATAAGTTTTATTTTTATAACTATTTGGATTTGAAATACTAGAATAATATTAGATGCAGTATGCATGTCTGCATGTGACATTACAGTGTTATGAATTTAAATTATTAGTTTTAAAGGGGCCTGATTATTTCCTTTATTTTTATTCTAAATTTATAATGATTATCAAATCACTCTCTCTCAAGGTTAGTTCGCTACATCCAAATTAATACTACTACTTTGCTATTATTAATTATATCAGGTAATATTTTAAATTAAACATTCAATTGTAAGTACTTTGTATGCCGCTATTTAACTAATGGGATTTGACAAGTGGTTTATTTTTAACTGATGGGACCTACAAAAAATCAAAATGGTTTCTTTGTCTCGAAAGTACATAAACAAGCTCAGAATTTTAATTAAATTACTGATGTCCACGCAATTAACGCTGTGGCAATGCAATAATAATCGAAGGTAAGTATTTCGCGTCATAAACAAAACACTGCTACCCACTCCACAAACCGGAAGTGACGCGCTAAACGGACGCAAAGCACAAGCACAAAACTAATATCTTTAGGTGGCAAATCTAACCTTTTGAGGGTTTCTCTGTTAAAAATTCCTCTCGCTGGAACTCCCAGGATGCTCCGGACTGTAACTCCCGGACACTTCTTCAATCGAGTCATTTGAAGCTGGGGCCACAAATCTAGGGCTTCGCTGCACTACACCTATGCTGCTCTCTTATACACTCCTGCAAGAACTTATAAAACTGGCTGGACCTCCGTAGAATAATATCCAAAAACCACTACTTCCAGTGGACCAATTCGACTCTTCGTATTTACCTGTGCGGAAGCCCAATGCAAGGAAAAACTTTCACAAATAACCCTGGACACAATCACTCAATGAAGCACTACTTTTCGTTAACTTGGGTATTTATTAAGAAACAGAAATAACTTATTTTGGGGCAGCTTAGCAAAAACACAAGCAAACCTCTTAAAGAAGCCACCCAATTTTTTTTTCGCAGTTTTTCTTTTGTTGCATGAAATGCCAAGCCTGCTCTGATTTTAATTTGTTTTTAAACAAAGATAAAGCTATTCCAAAAACATCGTTCTATCAATTATTTTCATGGCCTATGTTATTTTTTAACAATTCTGCAATTAAAATAAATATCGGTTTTGTTGGTTAAGTTATTAATTACTAATGATGTAATAATTATCATTCGAAATATACAGCTACTAAAAATATGTTTATAGCAGTATATTAAATCTACTTAAAAATTACTTAAATAATTAAATAACAATTTTTAACACCTCTCAACAAACGACCCATAACTATGTCGATTTTAACAATCGCAATGTCAATGTTACACACAGGTGACTTTTTGATTACCATAACTCAACTAGTGAGTTTTGGTTTACGCAATAATGTTTAATGTTTAACAGGTACTGTGATTTCAAACAAAAATGTTAGTTTTGATGCTTCTGAGCTTGAGAGGTATGAATAAAATGTTGTATGCACGCATAGTGTTACGAGGTATTACCCACACGAGACAATTAGCCCACACGGCCTCGTGGGTCAAACTTTTCTCTAGTGGGTATATCCACTGCTTGTATAGTAAATAACTATTCTACAGTTTTTGAAATGACAAGCAGTTGCATTTTTTGGTGGAAAAAGTAGATCGAAACAGGACTTTATAGTAAAACGAGTTCCCAAAAACGAAAAGCAAAGAGCAGCATGGCTCACAAATATAAACAGAGTAAACTGGACAATCATAAGCGCAGAAGGAGTAGGCTATTTGAAATCTACTTTGATAACAATCAGTGGGAAAAATTGCTTGTGGGCGGCAAAACAACACTCAAATCTAATGCTGTACCTACTTTATTTGCACTTAGAACTAACACTGCTGTAAAGTCAAACAATAATATAATAATAGCTAAAAGTAAAATGTCTGTTGAATGTGAGCAAGGCAATAGCAGCAGTAAACAGAAGAAACTACAACTCAAACGAGTTATGAATGTGAGTTGCTGGACCAAGGCAAAATTGTGTTCAAACCCAAGTTAGTACTCTGAAGAAAAATAATGTTATCCTGAGCAAAAACTGCAAAATAAAAAAAAACATGAAACTTGAAAATGCTTTCAAAAAGACTCAACTCGAAGCGTTAACGTGCAAAGGTCATCGGTTTAAAATGTGCTCAGAAGATACAATTAGATAGTGTCCCCAAATAAAGTCTATGCGTGAAAAAAATGAATATGTCGCTTTGGAATATTTTAATTTTTTTGCCGTTTATAAGGACGTTAAATCGTCGCCTTTATAATCTAAATCTTATAATTTAAATCCGGAATCCTGTCTATTAATGGTTTTTTGACATGTTTGACTATACGCCAATTAACAACACAACATCAGCAATAGTTTTAATTTAAAATCGTTTGAAAATGTCAAACTGACCAGTAATTAAAAAATGTATTTAGGTGACACACATTAACAAAGACAAGTCTGGCCGTGTACGCTTTCATTTATTTTTGGATCCAAAAGTGGCCGTTGACATTTGCGTTGGCCCAACTCTTATCTAACTGTATACAGGAACTCTATCTAACTATATACAGGGACTCTAGTAGATAGGTACTTGCAACACTGCTTCTTGTTACTGATATATCTTTTCGCAGTATTAGGTTAAGAAACATTATCAAAATAAAGTAATTAAATGTGCAGCTTAATAAAACGAAATCATGGCCAACCTTCGTGCAGAAAGGTCGTGAACAGAATATACGTCAAAACATCTTACCTATTGTTAGGAAATGCATTGTATAGATCTTGTATCAAATACGGAAAAGCCCGCTTTTTAAACGTGAATGAAGCTATGTTACCAAAAATTGGCCATGGCGTCACATATGGAATACGTCTGTTTTTCCAGTATTGCAAAGGTTTAATAGTTCGTAAATATACCAACAAAACAACAATTACACAGATCACTAACCACATTGTAAAAAGCTGTATAGAACTGCTGCTATTCATATGATTGAAAACAAACTGTTAATGTTTATCGTCTATCTTCGCGTCGTTATCTGTATGTGAGTTATCGCTTGTTTATTATATTTTAAATTTGTATTGCTTAGTACCTAGGTATATTTAAATAAAGTGGACTATTTATGTGATCTTGTGTTATTGTCGATCGCTTTATCTTGCTATCGTAGTAATTAGTCATCGTTTGAAATGTTGGGGAAATCACTTGGAAATATAATTACCTATAACGGATTTTTTCTGTATAATCGGATTTTTATCCTAACTACTGCAAAACGCAACTTAATCGAAAATTTATCATCATTAGAGTGGACACTAAAGGTCCTTCACAACTGGTTAACACAGTTATTCTTCAAGGCGACCTTCATTTAAGTTGATCTGTTTTCTGATCATTGCCTCCCAGAACATAATGATCTTAGCCAATAAAACCTTCCACTTCGTCTATTTTTACAAATTTACATTTTTTTTTGCAACTTGTCAATCAATCGCGATCAACACAAAGTTATATGAAAAATCTTATGAAACTAGTGGCCGGTCTTATAAAGACCACTAATCTGACGTTAACTTTAATTTGTTGTTAAAATAAATAAAAGCGCATCAAAATTTGTTTATTAATAAATAAACAACTAATTAAAGTTAATCTCAAATTAGTGGTCTTTATAAGACCGGCCGTTAGTATGGTATCTATGATCAAAAAGTATTTAGATCGCGGTTGCTGTGGAATTTATAAGTCATATTATAGGAAATTATTTGTTTCTATTATTTTCGTGTCGGTGGCATCTGTCAAAATTGTAATAAAAGTAATATTTCAAAGAAAAAACCAATATTTTATTGGTCAAATAAAATAGACATCGACATTTTTAATTACCATCTTTTCAATTTTAAAGAGATCAAGTCAATGTCAGTGACATAAAAATACTATGTAGAAGTCAATAATTGCATAGATGTTTTTTTATAATTCCACAGCAATCGCAATACACAGACTTTTTGATCATACTATAACGTTTCGCCCAGATCGAACGCGATTTTGGTTAATTAAATAATTCACGCATTCTCCCATGGCTTAAAGCACATTAGAAGTCTTAGCGTTTCATCCTTGGACGCGCGAACTGTGATACGTGACGTCACCGCGCACCGCCTCAGGTAAACCGTCGGACACTCGATGTGGAAGTCTTCCTCTCCAAGAAACTAGAATAATTCGCTGATTACGCCAGCTAGGGCTATATAAAGAGGAAGCAGAGCCATTGTAAGACAGAATTCCCCTGAACCTATTTCCTCACCTAGCTTTGAACTCCTGCCAAACAATCCCCTAGCTCTGTTCATCTGGAGGGCGCTTATAGGCTCATCGAATAAACTCCTGAAAACAATTCCCTAGTTCTATTCATTAGGAGGGTGTCTCGAGTGGTCGTCAGTGAATTTTCCGAGCTAAAACACCTGCGCCTACGTTCAGAAACCACGAATTGCATCCCTAACGACATAACACCAACTTGTATCTATTACTAAACGATAGCCGGCATCGGAGCAAAGCCGGCGCTCATAAATTCCCCATATCAATTCTCAGGCCGCTTTACGACAATCGCAACCCGCGAGGCCCGGCATTAAACTAAATGCACTCACTTACCTGGACGCCGCAGCCTTTCCAAAAGCTCTCGAAGGCCCCATCGAAGTTGCACTCAAATGTAAACAAGAATAACCTTGTAGCCGCCGCTTGAAGTTATGGCCCGCTCGACGCACGTGGGGAACACGATAACACAACCAGCAACAGGTATAGGTTTTGCATACTATAATTCTGCCTTAATTTTGGAAGTAACGATAAACGAATTGAATTTATTTATGCACTGTAGCCGTATCCATGGCAGTCAGTAATCTGTCAAATTTTATGCAAGTAGTTTGAACGTACGTCAGGACGCGAGGCCGACTTCGAATCAAGGGTGGTTCAATAATCACCGAAGAGTACCAGATTTATTTTGGGTATAAACATTGTTACATTTTATTTTGTCTTATGAATTAAATATAATTTTATGTATTAATAGCTAATGAATTATACGTTTATAAAGTTATTCTGAGTGCTTTCCTATGTTACAAAACTTGTGTGTAAGAAAGATACATTTGGCAATCTGAGCTGCCTGAATCCCGTATCAGCCTGGCAATTTGTATCAACCTATTAATCATCTAAATTAAATTAAAATAGTCAGTACAGGCTACAATACTATACATAACTTTTGACTGAATGTGTTTTAAAGAGTGGGTGTCCCAAAGAGCGCATTGCAAAAACCGCTCTATGGCAACGCTGTGCAGGGAATTGCTGTCTCATATTTCTAGTATTTTCAATTAAAAACCAATTTTCTATATCTTAATTTAGTTTCTGCGTGGCAATGAGTGAAGATCGTGATTAATTTTTGACAAGAATGGGCTTTCTACGAGGGCAGGTTTTTAAGTAATCTACCTAACTATGAAAGAAAAGCTATCTAACCTGTTTCCTGTTGACAAGTAGCCGTGACATTTCTAAGAACCTGTTAATAGTTTTGTCCTATTTGAGTAATGCTATTCGCGAGTTGCAGATTATTTTAAGCTCATAAAAATGTGTGAATAAATCTTTTGTGTGATAACTACCGAGTCCATAAGACGCGTAAGGTCTGAATTAATTATTCATGATTTTGAATTTTTTGAGTTAAGACATTCTCCTTCTTAACATAGAATTTGTAGTAGTTGTGGATGAACAACCAGCATTCTCTGGCTTAATGTGCCTTGCACCTTGTGAACACGAGCAAGAAACCGTGCGATGGCCATGCTCTTTGGTGGCTCGTGTTGTTTGAGTAGCTTGCGAACGAGGATATTTAAGCAAATTTGATCTTGTTGCTGTTTGTAGTTATATCCATATTCACTAACGTTTCGCAATACCTTCCAGCTTGCATCATCAGACTCAAAGTCGCACTAAGAACTGAAGGTAAAGGTAAAGGTTCAAAGCCGGCGTGGAGCTATTTATAGTCCTCTGTGCAGGCGCGCGGAGTGACGTAACACTGATTGGTTGTTCGAGTGTAAGTAATCCGTGGGGCCTGGCCGTATGACGTACAGTGGTTGTAATGCTTTAGATCGTGTACCACAGGAGTCCACGTTTTACTAAGCTTAAAACCATCTTCCCTGTTTATATTATTTGGATATGTTTTTATTTGCATGGCTTCACGTATCACTTGCGGAAAGTAGTGAAATATTCTGGCAAGTACTCTGGCGTGCTCAAATTGTAAACGTATGCTCAGCTACGGCCGATTTTGTGATGCGTTTGTGTTTGCAATCGCCTTGATGTTCTTGAAGCCTTAGATCAACTGAACGACCAGTCTTTCCAATGTTACTCGTTCCTTAGTAAAACGTGTTAATTAATTATATATTGAATAATTATAATTAATATAATAATAAACTTCACTGATCGAGCAATTTTACTTTCTACAAATAAATATCACAGTCAAAACATTACCAAATTACAAACATTTTAAGAAAAAATAACTATTCCATTGATTTCATAAACTCAAACATTAAAAAAGTCTGTAAAGGGGTTTACACGAGACTTCCCTCTCGCGAATTAGATCAATTTGATGATTAAAAAAAACTTCGTCGCATCTGCGCCATCCAGACTTATTGGAATGAGTGCGACCCGCGACTCTATTGAACAGAACGGTCTTATTGTTGAAACGTTTTTAATTTTTTGCGACCTTATCTTGTATTTGTTGGGTCGTATTTTCGGCAAATGTAAGGCCTGATATATTTCAAAGTTAACTAAAAAATAAACAAGGTGCTTACCCTGTATACAGGGTGTTTCGGGGTAAAATGGAAATATTTTAAGGACATGTCTAGAAAGCTAAAATAAGCAAAATAAGCTCATATGTTCAAGTCCAATTTTTATTTGTTTCAGAGATACTTTGATTAGTTGTGATTTCAAAACTAAAGAAAAATGCATTATAAAACTAACAACACAAAACAAAAAAATACATAAATTGCATTAATTTACAACAAATTTTCGGAAACATCAACGCCCACCTCGATACACTTATTTGCGCTTTTATAAATTGAACTAATAGCATTTAGAATAGGATCTAGTAACGCATCTCTTGTGTTCACTTTCGTAGCATAAACCAGCAACTTCATCCATCACCAAAGACAAGAATCTAGGGGAGTGAGATCCGGCGATCTCGGTTGCCAAGAGTGCGGGCCGTCTCTGCCAATCTAGCGATCGCCGTAATGGGTATTCAGAAAAGGGATGTATTACTAGATGGAATTCTTAATGCTGCAGCGTTCATTAGAGCAAATAATCGTTCACTAAAACTCGCTACTAATTCAATTTATAAACGCGCAAATAAGTGTATCGAGGTGGGCGGTGATATTTTCGAAAATTTGTTTTGAATTAATGCAATTTGTGTATTTTTTTGTTTTGTCTTGTTAGTTTTGTAATGAATTTTTCTTTAGTTTTTAAATTACAATTAATCAAAGTATCTCTGAAACAAATAAAAATCGGACTTGAACATATGAGCTTATTTTGCTTATGTTGGCTTTCTAGACATGTACTTAAAATATTTCCATTTCCTCCCGAAACACCCTGTGTATTTGTCTGAAATTGTCTCGGTTGTATGCCAGATAAATATATAATCTGCATGCAAAATATCGTTATTGTCCAACAAATAGTTTTTCAGTTATTACGCCAACAGACAGACAAACAGACAGAGACACAGACCGACGGAATTGAGAAAACCTGTTTTTCGTCATCTAGAAACTCTGAAACGTAAAGATCTGAAGAAATCTCGGAAGGTAATTTTTCGCGATTACAATACTTTTTTCGTCTTTTAGACGAGGGAAGTAAAAAGAATAGATACACTTACACATAATCCTACAACTAATAGAAATTCATCTATTAATTTCCACCATAATTGCGTAGAACAAAATTTTAAGAACAATCAGTATATTGACAAATTATATTACATTTATATTCCTTACATACCTAAATTATCAAAACAGCTAAGTAAAATTTAAAAAAATAATAACATGAATGTATCCTTTACTAATTATAATACTATTGGAAAACATTTTTTAATAACTTAAAAAATAAAACTGAAATTCAATCAGAACCTAATATTGTTTATTAAATCAATTGTAACAACTGTGATGCCAACTAAATTGGTCAAACAAAGTATAAAACAACATAAAACATCTTTCAAAACAAAAACCTGAACTCCTTAAAAACCAAACACTGCACTTTCATACCATTTTGTAGACAATTTCCACAATTTTAATTTTAATTTCCCTAAAATATTGCAACTAGAATCAAATTTACGAAAACGTCTTCTTTATAAAATGATATCAATAAAAAAATCAAAATCTATTAATTATAAAACTGATATTAAAAATTTACATTCAATATACTAAAATCTTCTCTAAACATATTTTAACATAATTTTGCAAACATATAATATTATTTAAACACTACTGTTTTCTTTAAAACCTTATTGAAAATTAATAAAATAAAAATTACCTTGGTCCTTTCTTTAAAATATCTTTATGCAATACCAAATTTGAACCAACGGGATCAACCCTATTGACAGCTTACATTAATAAGATAATTTTCACAACTAGTTAGTTTGTCCGTTGTAATTATGTTTTTCTCCAAACAAATGATCTATTTACAAATATACAAATAAGGTCCAGGAGTGTCAATTCTACCCTTGTTAATAATTTATTATTATGTGTTCTTAAGTAAGGGATTATTACATTGCAATTGTTTAATGTTGATCTAACATCTTCTCGCATTTCTAGGAAAAATTTTACAATGTTTGAAACCATACGTTAGATAAAATATGTATGTCTGAAAAAGTTAGCGATGCTGTTAACGAAACGTTACTAATTAAAATAATGATGAACCTAAATGACAGCTGTTATTTATACAAATACATCGGTCAAATGTAAAACTGCAAACAAAATTACGTGTGATCAACAAACATAATGCATAAAAAAGTTAATGTTCAAGAATGAAACACACAAAAGCAGGGATAACTTTCAAGGAACTCGGAAAGAATTCTATCGAAATCGCTAGCAATTCGCATACCCCAAAAATGTAAAATTTAGCTTAAAATGCACGGAGTCCTGATGGGCACTACTCGACCTGAGATCAACATTGCACTCAAAAAGTTGCAAACACTATTAGGTAATGATCAAATTGATAAAGTGAAACCTTCCCATACAGCTCCCATAAATGATTCTTACTCCTCCCAGAAAAGTAACATAGCTCTAGGCACAACCAGCTGTATAAAATGGTTGTTAGGCCAAGGTCACGTTGACATAACGGACTCGCCGATACATAAAGAACACTCAAGCGATCACACAGACGGCATCTAGTAGGGAAAACTGATCATTTTTTTTACTCGTTACTAGAGGCCCAAAGGGGGCCAAAAAATGCTGAATTCCAGCAAAACTCTCCACAATGATTACCCGAATTGGCCTGAAGACAAGGTTCCCAAAACTCACAAAGCCGAAATATGGATACCGACTTGGGCTAACATACCATTTCGTGATTTTTCGAAAATCAACTAGTCCACTCGTTGAAGGTAAAAATATGCTATTTCCTCAGAATTCTTTGAACCTTGACCGATTGACGTGAAATTTGGTGAGTGGTTAGGGGATGGTTCAAGGAGCAAAAGTGACATAGTGCCGAGGTGCGCTTTTACCCTGAGAATGGATGCCAGCCCTTCTCGGGGGTAGAAATTGTTCACTCAAAGTAACCTTGGAAATGGATATAGGGACAAATTCTAAGTACAAAATGTTCTATATAGTTTTTTCGATAGATTGATATTTTTCGAGCTATTCGCGATTGAAGACCTAGATTTTTCGTGATAAAAATGCATGTTTTTGGACGGTTTTTCGCGAATAAGTCGAAAACTTCGAATTCTATCAAATAAGTTGCAATAACCAAAAATGAAGCTGAGAAAACAGCAACCAGATTGGTTTTTTATGAATGCTCTAGGTCCAAAATAAAAGAAGTTATGGCTCGTTGAAGAAGATTTTTTTTGCAACAACTTTGTTCGAAGTAATCAACATTAATTAACGAAAAACCGATGCATTTTTCGGGAAAAACTTATAGAACATTTTTTGTAGTGATTGAAAAGACCTTTAAAATGAGCACTGTTAAAAGTCGATTGCATTATAACTAAGCGAGTTACGATGCAAAAACGGTGTGTCACTCGAATTTTTGAAAAAAAAATGAGCGCTAAAACCTCAGCCATTCCACCAGAAAAACTTCTAACATTTATATCTCCGTTATTTTTTTCCTACAGAAATAAAAAAAACTAAAATGTTCGTTAAGAAAAAATCCACATTTTTGTACTATATTATTTTTTACGTTTTTTTCTTTAGTTTTAGGTATTTTCAAAATAAGGTATTTTTTTAAGAAATTTCAAAAATACGTTTTCCATTGTCATCATATTTTTTTCAAAAAATACGCATTCTAAACAGCCCAAACTTTTGGATTACATAATTAATACTAAAATAAAGTAATTTGTAAAGGGATAATGGTCAATATCAATTCTAGTGGAATGGCTGGGGTTTTATCGCTCATTTTTTTTTTTCAAAAATTCGAGTGGCCCACCGTTTTTGCATCGTAACTCGCTTAGTTATAATGCAATGGACTTTTAACAGTACTCATTTTAAAGGTTTTTTCAATCACTACAAAAAATGTTCTATAAGTTTTTCCCGAAAAATGCATCGGTTTTTCGTTAATTAACGTTGATTACTTCGAACAAAGTTGTTGCAGACAAAATTCTTTTTCAACGAGTCATAACTTCTTTTGTTTTGGATCTAGAGCATTCATATAAAAACCAATCTCTTTCCTGTTTTCTAAGCTTCATTTTTGGTGGGTACAACTTATTTGATAGAACGCGAAGTTTTCGACATTCGAAAAAAACATTTTTATCACGAAAAATTTAAGTTTTCAATCGCGAATAGCTCGAAAAATACCGAGCTATCGAAAAAACTATATAGAACATTTTTTACTTAGAATTTGTCCCTCTATCCATTTCCTGGGTTATTTTGAGTGAACACATTTCCACCCCCGAGAAGAGGTGGCATTCACTCTCAGGGTAAAAGCGCACCTCGGCGCTATGTCACTTTTTCTCCATGAGCCATCCCCTAACCACTCACCAAATTTCACGTCAATCGGTCAAGGTTCAAAGAATTCGGAGCGGAAAACCTTCAACTCAAATATGAGGTGAGGCCAAAACACATAAATACTCCCAAAACCAAAATTCTTTAACCAAGTTGATAACCCAACACGCTAAAGGCGATTTTACACCGTAAGTTGATACTTTAGTCCCCGTAAACAGGGACTCATTTAATCCCTAGGGACTAAAGTAAAAATGATACCGTAACTATGGTAAATTTATGTACACACGAGGTTAGTAGGTTAGGTTTTGTTTGTCATTTGACACACACTGACGCAAAACTTACCTTGCCAATCTCGAATTTGATATATACTGACAATACACTTCAGTACTGCCAACTGATTCAGGCTATCCAGGACCTGCTGCAATTCCGTTTTTAATAAATGGTAATTGTCGGTTTCCAAATTGACAGATTCCAAATTTTGGAAATGTTTGATGATAATGTTCCCAAAAGTGCAAAAAATAGCTCATATATCTCGGGACTAAAGTGCCTAAATCCCTTGAGTGGTTGTTGCCTCATGATATAATATACTATAAACTGTTCCAGAGAAACTCGAAACCTTAAGCTCGGCACTAGGACAGTGTGTCCCTATCCTACCCTGACGGAGTGTAGTCAAACAAGTGCTTGACATTCATTACTTGTGATCCGAACACAAATCAACAAACACATACAAAGAAAACTGATCTATTTCACACACAAGTTTAGTTCTTACCATTAGTATCTCACACACATTTGCGCAGAAATCATCTTGGGAGGTTATGTTGTTCTCGACTTACCGTGTTTACCTCTATCCGGTGTAACATACCAGATTACCTGTGGTATAACTTGGGGTCGGTGCTATTGATTGATAGGTTGCGACAAACATGGTAAATTTGTAAAAATAAGAAATCACAGCAAATGACAAGACATTGCTTACGTTTATATTTCTCATAAGTCAGTGAGCGCTAGTTGCTTATTGCAAGCCAGGCACTCTAGCAATACGTTATCAAGATCGTAAACCATGCCAAATATTTAAGGAATAATTTATGATTAATTCTGCAATACTGCTTAGAACGTGAAAAGTATATTTATTACTGCTATTCTCACAATATACTACAAACACTATTTTAGTGCAGTAAGTGAATATAAAATACAAACTTTTAACAAGTTTCACTGTTCGAGGTTTCCTTCTCCACGCCTGTTTTGTACAACCATAAATGCTGAATATGAGGTACGTATAATCTGTGAATAGATAATAGAATTATTTTATATTTGGCTTACTATAAAATTTCAAATATATTCGTAAGAAATAAAAGTGCAACAAGTATCAGTATTGATGACTACACGATGGACTATATTTAATTACATGGCATCGTACCCATACAAAAGTAGTTAAGAAAATGTCAGCAAATTTCCCAGATGTTATTTTAGTGGCATTTTGACATCTTCTGATAATGAAAGATAGAGACTTTTGAAATGACATATTAGGTCCCACATAGTTTACTTCAAAGGCCACGTCTCGTACTTTCTGGCTTTCAAGCATGACCTCGTTTCCCCAGAAACAAACTGTCAAAACCTGCAGAGAAGTACTAACTCCTTCACCTATGGTTCTAAAGATTCGCGGATCTCCCGAAGAGAGCTAAAAAGTACCGAGTCAATGTATTTATATCGTAAACTTTGGTAATGGTCATACGGTTGATTTCCGATATACGATGAAACATAGTATACATAGAGTGGCTAAGAACACCAACAGTAACAGACTACTAAATACTTTCTCCATTTCATCGGCCAGGTCTAGGACTGCCGTATGATAGTCTACTACTTCTTTTAATGACTGTCTTAAATATTTCTCAGGTATAGCTGATCCATCAAATGTTTCTGCAAAGTTTTCAAAATTTGTTATCGATAAATGTGTCCTTTCTTCTTTCTGGAAAGATAAATTACTTGAGAGATCAATTGTTGATAACACATACTTATTCGAATTTTTAACCGATTTTTCCACTGTAGGTGACTGTTGAGGTTGTTAGGTTACTAATAAGAGTGTAAAACTTCCTAATTCAATTTTCGAGCTAGGTACCATTGGTAGCATAGAAAAACAACATATAGTATTACATTTTTTAACTTGCAATGATGTTTCGACCAAACTAATTTATTAGTATGCTTGGCGAGTACTAGATCTTACCTAAATGCTCATAAAGCCAGTATCACAATATTAAAATATCCCATAAAATGTGTACAGGAGTTGTTCACTTTTCTATGCTCCCAATGGTACGAACATTCGGGAACAAGGCGTATAAAAAACAGTTTTTCTTAGAACTATACAGGCTAATCAACATGCACTTGAGTCTATCAAAATTCGCACAAATATGATATATTTGAAAGAAACGATTCTTACGTTTATTTTCGGTAAACTGTTTGAACAACGGTACCAAACCGCACCATGCAAAGATAACGAAGTTATAGCACCAGCTGTAATGTGCCTTCAGTACTTAGTTTTTTGTACAGAATTGCAACTAAAGTCACTTACAACAAGCACAAAAAAAATCACGAACGCATTAGGCGACATGATTATTCGAACACAGGTCAATTACGTTCAATAATTGTTAACAAACATCGAACTGCAATGTTCAGTCAACTCACATTCGGCACCTACTATAATCGACGTCACAAGCTCGTGACAAGATAACTGGTCTTGTGTTTAGGTGGCGTTGGCTCACGACAGGACTGTGTGGAGAAATATGAGTAATGCCTATTATATTCAAACAATAGAAAACGGCTGAAGAAGGAAATGTATTTATATATGATCTGATATAATGATTATAACTTAGAAATGATGAATTTTAGATTACATATGTTATAATTTTTTTTGTTCGTTTTAATAAGTACCTACTACGTGACTGTCTAACCAGACCACCAATTTTGTTACACCCTGTATGATAGCAATAAATTGTACGAATGTCGTTTCAATAATCTAAAGTTTCTGATTATGTCAAATAGAATACCAATATATTTTTATACCTCGCAGTAACTGAAACCTATATTTATTATTCACGTTGTGTCTCTGAGTAGAGATGGACGAGTGAGTGAGTATTCACTCACGTCACGCACGTTTCACGATTGCTTTAAACACTCACTTTCACCCACGCTCACGCCTACGTTTACTCACGTTCACGGCGTGACTTGCCACTCACGGCGTGACCTGCGGCTTTTATTTGAAAATTTAAATTCAGGTAGAACAGAATGTTCAAATTTAAAACTAATGAAGGACCCGCAACAAAACTAAAAGCTCTAAAATAAAATATGTTTTGAACGTGAAATAATTTACGTGATATTTTGCAATCAAAATAGTAGACACAAAACGAAATAAGTTAAAATTGACTACCATAGCTTACAACAAGGGGTAAATACTGATTTCTCGCAAAAACTTTACTTGCAACCGTCTTCAAAGACATTACTTTTAATAACAAAAGCTGTCATTGGAATTGACGTTTCCCTTACGGATACGAGTACAAGAAGGTATATGTTGCTATGCAATATTTTTAATTCCTAGGTTTAAAAGTACTTTTACGCTGGAAGAACTAAAAGTAAGTTCTATTTAGTCATCTATAGATGCAGACACACGGTTGACTGTAGACACAAGATTCACAACACAACACAAGTGCGAAGCTCCGTCGCTGCAGGCTGCCACACAGAAGTACAATTACCTCCCGCTTCAGCTCTGGATCTTCGACATGTCGGGCAGCGGGAGAGCGGGGCACCCTGCAGTCTTTTATTCGTTACTAAATATTTAACGTGAAATGTGAATCACGCCGGAAATTTTCACACACATTCACAACCCGATTTTCAAATATTACTCAGGTTCACGACGAGACCCGCCGTGGCCCGACTATTTCTACGTCACTCGTCCATCCCTATCTCTGACGTTAATTCCACTTAGTTTTGGTAAATAAAGGAGGTAACGCTTAATATGTATCAAAACAACATATAAGAAAAGCTACATACCTCCACCATTTTTAAATAGGCGTTATACACTATCCGTTTAACGTTATTCTGTAATACTTTAAACTGAAAACTGATGTGTGCTAAAACAGAAGCAGTTAGTAGATCAATTGTCGTGAAATGAACTGCAACCCATGTCAGGGAAAGATTCTGGAACAACCATGCTAGTTCATATTTGGGACTGCATGAGACGTTAAATCGGGGAAATGGGCCAAAAGCGAAAACCCAGTTGCTCGGGTCGTTACTGGTAATACGTTTAACTAGCGATGGTAAGATGCCTCCAAAGACACTGATACTTGCAAATCCTCAATGCACCATACTCTAAAACAAATTATTTTCAATGCATTGGGAATGGTTTTCTTTCGTTTAAATGGCACTTGCGTCTTTTACTAATTAGGTTAGTACGTTTTATGCCACACGTTTAATAAAAATAAAATTCGGCACTGTTTAAGTTTAAATTAGATAATGTTATTGTAAATATTAACATTTTATAACTACATACCTGTGCACTAGTGATCCAAATACAAGTTTTAATCAGCTTTAACTCTTCTGCTCCTCCTCTTTTCGTATTTGGTATGAAGGTTTCTTTTTCCAGTTTTTCCAATAAATTTCTGAACTTTACCCGATTTAGTAGAATTGTAGACGTTTTAAATATACCTACGATTTGTCACTGGAAGCTAATTTTTAAAACATATTAATATTGTTGAAAGTGAAATCATCTATGACAACGGTGATGTGTCTCTCAATTAAGACAAGTGAAGTATTATACAGGATGCTTAGAAATGTTTTTAATTCTGGCGGGGTAATTAGCCCGAATTAAACATTTTTTTTAATAAACAATTGTTTATTTTGTCTAATAACCGAGTTATTAAACGGACTATTTGAATAACTTTTAAATCTGTATGTAGTTACAACTTACCTAATACCAAATTCGTACATCAGCATATTCGCAACAACGTCAAACCCGTTAAGAAACAATTCCGCAATATCTACTATAGGATATAGGTAGTTGAATAAAAAAAGGGACATTGTAGAATAACTAACATAGAGTACATTTTCGGCATTTTCCTTTGCTTTAAATGATAATCCAAATATTCTTAACAAAAGTTTCTCTTTTTTAAAGTAGTTTTTAGGTCTACTCTCAAAGTCTCGAGCTATAATGTCGCTCATTTTGAATTACTCATTGAACTACAGATTTAGTATCCTCATATTTACAGAATTTATGGGCGCTGCGCAGAGGTAGCTACTTTATCATTAATATTAATGTAATTATTCTGGCAGAGCAGAGGGGGAGTATAATTCGAATATTTGTAAATGACATGAAGGGTGTGAAAGCTTTGCATTCACAAAATAGAAATTGATAGTGTTTTGTAGTAAGATAACTTTTGTGTGTTGATTTCATACAGCATAAAAGGTAATTCATACCATTCTGTCAGTAATAAATGCATCGACGTCGACGGTGGTAGTTTTTAAAATTTTATTAATAAAAATGTTTGTTTCCATCATGAATCGCATTAGTAAATAAACAGTGTTTTAAGCGCTGGTGAGTTGAGTTTAGTTTACTTTGTTAACTATTATTACAACTAATATTTAAGTAACGGTTGAGAATTACATGTATATTTATAGGACTTTTGTTTATTTTAATCACTATGTTATTTTATGAGAATAGCGGGATTGGGCTTTTACTCGAAATGTTAGCCTTTGGATTTTTGGATGGGTGAACTGAATTTACGCGAGCGTCTCGTTGTGCTACGTCCAAGCCACGTGAATGTAGTCTTGTCATTATACTTCTGCCTATACACGAATTTGCAAGACTGGCACTTTACCCACGGCGTCACTGAGGTAGTGGTGGCGTCAGAGCTGGTATTTCCCAATTACCAATTACCGCCCAATCCAGTAATTGAATTATCAGATATTTCAGTTATCAATTACTTGGTAATTGTAATTGCACTACATAAATTACTTTCAATATAAATTATTGTCGTATATTTACATTATGCAGTATTTAGATAGCCCTGTACTAGTAAATCGTTTGAAACAAGTACATTAAAATTAATAAATAATTATCATGAAACAATGTCATCTGATTAAGCGAGTTGTTAGTTGTTATAGAAAAGAATAAAGTATATGTTTACCGTACTGTCCCGTAACCTATAGTACTTACCGCAGACATATTTTTCGCTTCTTACATAATAATTATTGGCAAGCCACACTGCTATACCAGCAAGTTATTCGATTGCCACAACTAATTCACATACCTTTTAAAGTGATTTAAAGACTACAGTAATTTAATTATTCAAAAGTAATTGAGCAATTGAATTTAGTAATTAATTACTTTGGAAAAGTAATTTTTAAGTACTTTTAAACGAAAGTGGCAATTACCAGTTACAATTACCGTATTTTTAAAAGTAATTTAATTCTAAAACAAATCAACAAAAATTTAATTAGTAATTTAATTACAAAGTAATTAATTACTGCCCAGCTATGGATAACGTTACTCTATTATGTTTTACTTGTGTACACTTAAAACATATCTTTGAGTGGGACGCTATAAATTTGGCCTTTAAATAATTATGATTTAGTCATTTGCTTTAGTGCGAAGCTTAAATAGGTGCGAACTGGTTACAACAACTATTTTTATCTGTTGATTTTTTGTGATAAATGGCTACATAAATATAGTTCGCGCAAATAGAAACTAGTGCGAATAATATAAAATTTGGATTTTTTATTAACTGTTAAACTACCACATTTAATAGCGAGGTATCTGTAAGAAGTTTTGTTTAAATATAACATTTGTGATATTGAAACAGATCATACAACTTTCGAAACGTAAAATAAAAATTATAGTCTTCTTTCATTTTCCTAGAATTTTATTAGTTGAATAGTATACTGTATTAGCAAAACTTTTTATCGACAAGAAATGTTAAGACATTTAATATATATTTTTCTTGATATTACTTTAAGAACAAATTTAGTAGTTAAAATTTGCTGAAGATAACAAAAAATTGACGTATAAAAATAAAAAATTCAAAAATTAACTATATAAATCTGTTTGTCCGAGCTTCATATAGAAACTCTATTAATTAATTAATAACTACACAATAAAATTGAAATTATATAAAAATTAAATAAAAAATCAGTATCATAACAGATAAAAAAGTATAGGAATTCACAAGTTCATTAGTAGCAATAGAAATTTGAAACTATTGTGAAAGCCTGTTTGATGGCAAGAGGGCATTTAGAATGTATTTTAGAGTAATACTTAATTTTACTTGTAGATGACAGTTTTCGTAGCGTATACGAAAGAATTTTAATTTAAAGCTGCGAAATATAAATCTACAATCGAAAAAAGTTACATTTTGGGATGCAAAAGTGAATTGCCCATGAGACACCTTCAAATAAAATTAATAATTTTCCCATGTAGTTATTTAAAATTCCAGGTAAGTAATCAAACGGAAACAGCCATAATTAGACCAGAGTTTACTGTCAGAATATGAAAGTGCTATTTTAAAGTTTTCATAATTATCGTTACATATTTTATTACAGATATTCTTGATTATTGATCACTTAGGGTGGATTTCCACAGCATACGCCCTTACGCACATATAGTTTTTTCTGGAACGCTCAAGAAGATCAAAGGCCAGGCCACCAAATGTGCTTTCTCACGTACTAATTATGACACCTTAATAATTGCGTGTTCTTTTGTTAGTTGATTACAAGTTTTCTTTTTATGTTCAATTAGGCCAAAATTATAGGATGCTGAAAATTGTAAATAGTGAAAGGTGGGCCAAGCCGATAATAATTAAGGCGACAATAAATATTACATTAGCTGTATGGGGATACTGTCAGTGTTAGCATTTTAATACTACGAGTATAAAGTTTGCATTAAAATAAGAACTTATTATGCAACTATATTTCTTTTTTCTTACTTAAACTGCATATTTACAATTTACTCTTAACAATATACTGAGTATTGAGTAAAAGTTATGGCGGTATAAATGTCATGAGGGAAGTTTACATCAATCCTGATTCGGTTGCAGTACTAGATCAAGTGGCAATTCTTGCTATAGTCATCTTATACCACCTGGTTGGTTGGTGAGTTTCTCGATGAAGTTGTTAGGATGTCCTAGATTGCTATTGTATGCGGTTGAAAGTCTCTTGATTTCATTAGATATGTATAGTCCAGTCACTATGTCATTTTTGCTTGAAAGTTAACTGGAATTTGAAATTCCTTTTTTGGGGTGTTGGGGAGTCCAGCAAAGCTTAACTTCAAGTGGTCGACCAAGATTTTTTATGTGCTATTTCCGCCATCTTAAAGAGAAGATGCGTTTAATTTTTTTGCGATAACTTGGTTCCCGTTAACGGTACGTGAAAATGAAGTAGAACTTTTAGTTAAAATTTTTTGTGGTCTACAATTTATGTTTAATTACTTTTCCACATACGAGCGATATTAGTTAAAATATCGAATGCGAAAGCAAAGCGTAAACGGGTTGCGATTTTGTTTTCGCGCTTCTTCGCTTGTATTTCGTTTCCCGACCTATTTAAAAAATGGTTGTTATAAAACTTGTAGAGCTTGAAAATACCTGCAGTTTGACCTATTATAAATTAAAATGTGACCACAATTACGACTTGGAGAGCGGACCAAAGTCGACAAGTCAGCGGGTAATTTTGATTTCGTGTATCGTACTATTACATAAATTACATAATAAACTTCATTATATTCTCAGAACCATTATATTTTATAGAAAATCTTAGTGGAAAACTTGCAATTCTACTTTCCTGGACCTCCAACATCCCAAATAAGGAGTTTAAACTTTTGGTTCTTAAGAGTTTTTATTATTAAACATTGTTCAAAGTACTACGTACACTTACAACACGAGCCTCAAATTCATATGTGACTTTTGTAAGATATAACATGTTATTTTATGTATTCTGCAATATAAAAATGTTATTACATTATTAGAATAAATATACTACATTAAGTGTGAGGTACACAACATTATATGATTGCATATTACTAAAAAATGTCTAATTATTTTAACTATTTGGAATGATAATTGAGCAATACATAAACTATCTTTTTCTCTTAGCATCACTTATAATAATGCAGAAGACTAAAAGCCGTGTTTACACAACTAAAAGTACCACGGTTGCATTCGTTTATTTCTATTTTCGGGTTTTTGTAAACAAACTTCCCTTAACTTTTAATAGCGATATTATCACAGAAAACAATTATTTATTCTGCATATTTCTTGTGTTTTTTAAAACTATTGACTTAGCTTCGAAGGCAAGTCCACTTTGGTTAATTTTCATATCTGCTTATTGAACGCTCCTACAACGTAAGCCGTACTCAAACCCTAAAAAGGCGTGTCCGTTACATCTTACATAACAACATAACCTATATTTCTGCAAATTTTTATGCGTCGCCTTTCGTTTCTTCTAGCAGTTGCTACAAGTATTAATTCTGTTAAATGGTCTACTGTGCATCAGATAATTGTAGTACAAAAAAGCAAGGTATTAGCGTTACAATCTTATTGCTTCTCTCTTCTGCAGGGTCACTTTGAAGTATCGCAAATTAAAACTAACGCTGACTGTACGAGTGCATCTTCGACTGTAGTTATGAACAACACAGCCATGACCGAGGTTTCTACACATTTGTATGTAACGACGCTAAATTGTATGCAAAATTTACTTGTAAATTTATGAAAATATTAAGCATTGTTGCATACAGAAAATTGGCTGCTAAATTTGTTGATGGGACGTTGCGCTGAGTAGACGTGGTGTGCCAGCTGCTGCTAAATTTTATAAATATTGTGATTCTCCTAATATAAGTGCGTTACAACATGCCTGTTACTAGAAGCGGTGAAGCTATTGATGTCGAAGCGATTGCAGAGAGGGTAGTTGAAAAACTGTTAGATTCCGAAGAAGCTTACTTCGATCATCAACGCTTCCCTGGAAACCGAGGTTGCTAAAATAGTGGAAAAGTACGAGCACAAAATCTCATCTTTGGAAATGCAACTCGAAAAACTGAAAGCCGAAACGGAAGATACAATGGACGCACATGAACAATACAGCCGTGTAAATAGTTTAAGAATATTCGGCGTTTCGCAAAAACCGAATGAAAATACCAGTGAAGTAGTGCGCAATTTATGCCACGAAAAGTTAGGTATTAACCTTGCCGAAAATAATATCGACATCTGCCATCGCCTTGGATCGAAAGAGGGAACTCACCGTCCAATTATTATAAAATGTGTGTCCCGCAGCATTAAAAAACTTATATATAGTAATAAGAAGAAATTAAAAAACTCTCCTGTGGTTATTCGGGAAGATCTCACGAAACGACGAGTGGCATGGTTGAAAAGCGCCGTTGAAAGATTTGGAATGAACAAGGTATGGACCTCCGATGGAAACATTTTTGTTAAAACGGACTCGGGGATTAAAAAAGTCATGTCATATAAACATTTGCAAAATATTTAATATTTTAAATTCCTAAAATATAAAAAAGTTATGTGCAGCAGTGATAATGTGGAGCAGTGATACTAGCACGCTTTGCATGTTGTTGCTGATAGCAGAATTTTTAGTTTAACTGATGGTTAATATTTATATATTTGGTATTTGTTTACAATTTAGTTTTTTTCTAAATAAGGCAATTTATTTTAATGAATGGTGAATTGGTGGGCAATTGTTTGTGTGTGGCACATATTAATATTAGGTCACTTTTGCCGAAAATCGGTGACATAAACTATTTACTTGAACAAAAGGGATATGATATTTTAGCATTATCAGAAACTTGGTTAAAATCTGATATTACCCTTTCTCATTCGAAATATAACATTTTCCGGAAAGATCGAGACGCTCGAGGGGGTGGAGTTGCAATTTATGTAAAGAATCACTTGAATGTAAAAATTATTCAAACAAATGATAATATTGAGCAATTGTGGCTGTCATTAAAAATCAATAATGAAAGTTATGTTTTCGGGGTTGTGTATAAACCACCTCAATTTAATTATAAAGTTTTTGTAGATGAGGTTGAAGAATCCATTTGTTGGTATACTCAGGCTTCAGATAGGGTTATTTGTTTGGGTGATTTTAATATAAACGTGTTGGATTTTTCTGGTTCGGTTACGCAATACTTAAATTATATGTTAAATACATTATGTTTAAAACAAATTATTACAGAGCCTACTCGAATATCTGGAAATAGCAGTACTTTGATAGATCTCATAATTACATCGGATACCAGCTCTATTATTAAAACAGGGGTGTGTGAAAATGAGTTATCCGATCATGAGACAGTTTTTTGCAAAATATCAACTGGTGAGTTCGTCAAACTAAGTCCTATTATACGCACATTTCGGAATTTTAAATATTTTAATTTTAATGACTTACTGTGACCTCTACAGAAGTTACCTCTACATCAATTGTTTTATGAGCGGGATATTGATGCTAAATTAAACATTTTAAATTATTATATTACATCCATTTTTGACTTGCATGCCCCCTGGATAACCGTTAAAATGAAGAACAAACCAGCACCTTGGTTTACTGATAATGTTAAGTTACTGATAAATCTTAAAAATAAGGCAAAATCAAAATATAAACAATCTAAGAACCCTGAGCACTGGGAATATTATAAAAGTTTGCGGAATTTTACCAATCTTGCAATTCAAAATGAAAAGAAAGCTTACTTCGAGCATAAAGTTGGGATTGGAGGCACAAATGCTATTTGGAAGGAGCTAAATTTAATAAATATAAACATTAAAAAACAAAATTCTATTCCGGAAACACTCAGTAATGTACAAGAAGTAAATGATTTTTCTGTAGACTCTATACCTCACAGCACTCCTGATCAAATGCTTCTAGATTTTTATCGTAATAACGAACTTACATCAGAAAAACTTTCTTTCACGACTGTTGACGTTGAGGAAGTACAAAATTTAATTAGAAGTGTAAAAAGTAATGCAGGGGGTATAGACGGTATAACCATCAATATGATTAAACTGTGTTGTCCATACATATTACCGTTTATTACTCATATACTGAACTGCTGTTTATGTTTTTCCAAAATGTTAGAAAAATGCAATTGTGATTCCTTTCCCCAAAGTAAATAATGCTGCAGCCTATACAGATTTACAACCTATCAGTATACTGCCGGCCTTTTCAAAGCTTTTAGAAAAAATTATAATTAAACAGTTACGTCAATATTTAAGTAATTATAATATCCTTCCAATTTCTCAGTGAGGGTTTAGACCATCTCATGGTTGTGTTACGGCTTTGCTAAATATAACTGATGATATCTTAGCTGCTTCTGATAATGGAAAATTAACAGTATTAACACTGTTAGATTTTAGTAAAGCGTTCGATACTATTAATCATGATTTGTTAATTTGCCTGAGCGGAACGCGAGGGCAAATTAATAGGAAGTTGAAACATATTTTGAAGGCGAACAGTAAAAATAGAAATAGAGTGTTAATTAACGACTGGTTATTTATTTAAATAAGACATTTTTTCTTATTGTATAGTTGTACATTACTATAAATGTTAGTTTAAATTTACTCAAATATTTGTTTTGTTAATTACAAAACTTAACAAATTAATAAATAAAAGTATTTACAAAAATATTACTCTAACTGCTATCTAATAAAAAATTTCTTATTAATAGTACAGCAATATCACGGAAACAAACGGCGAACGTCATCAAATATTTAGTTATTCATTTAAAGTTACCGTTTGATTTCGTGATTTACCTATAGTTATACAATAAATATGATTAACTAAAGGTAAATCACGGAACCAAACGGTGCGCGTCATCAAACAGTAACTTTAAATTAATAACTAAATATTTGATGACGTGCACAGTTTGGTTCCGTGATTTTACTATATGTGTATTGCTTCCCAAGCTGGGATGAGCTCCATACTGAGCGCTGGGTTAGTCAACCGAGGTGCGAAGCACTGAGGTCAGCTAAAAGTACGAAGCTGGAATAAGCCTTCCCACGAGGTATGTATGCCATTTTACTCACAACATAGTTACACATTTATTTAATTTCGACATTCACTAGAGATGGAAGGAATTTTGTATGATACAAATTTTTCAAAATTTGTCTATTTTCTGCCCATTCTTCTTTTTTTGTAACTGGAATTATTGCGACGACTTGAGGAGTCCAGATAACTAGATAGCATTTCTTTTTATGTAACAAGTGCAATGCACCCTGTATTTGGTGAAAAGAACAAATATAGCCTTTGTCATGTGCAAGTGATTCCATCAAGTTGGAATTGAGATATTTAAATGGACATTTAACTTCCACAAGCTCTTCCTCGCCTGCAAGGCCATCTGGGGTTGCCCCAAGGTATCCATACTGATGGAGCCATAGTTCAGCAGATGTCACAGAAAGTCCAGTTGCTGCCCCAAATGCTTCAATTGCATTATTTTCATGTTCTCGCCCCCCACCGAATGGCCTTTACTCCATCTAAGTTATATGTTCCTGCATAATAACAGAACTTTATGAAAAAATGTGAAAAATATTTTGCAAAGCAAACCTGTTAGTTTTTTGAAAAGCGATGCAGGGTAACGATTTCTTTTGCAAGCTGCTAGCACTGTACCGAACGAACTGGCTGTTAAAGGAAACCTGCGAATAATTAACCACAAGGGATTTTTTACTGCCCTATGGTTTTCTCAAATATAGTTATTACTTGTTCAGGAGAAACATTCACTTTTTGTTCAAAATAACTAATTTTTCAGATATATTTTGATATTCTGCAGAGAAAATTATATCACTAATCTGTAGAACAATATTATCTTCCTGTGCAGTAAGTCTGGGTGCTAGAAGCCAACTGAATCCTACCACCCCTCCAAACAAAGCCAATTTTTCTCTAAGCGTTTCGATCTCTTCCTTGGTAACACTTCTCTTTGAAGCTCCATATTCCTTAGACGGCAAAAACCATTCATCGATTGTTCTCACGTTTTCATCAAGTGCTTTAGATTGTTTAGGCACTGACCAGCTACATGCCTGGTCTGTAACTGATATATTATAATGGGCAAATAGTGCCAGTGCAGCAACATGATGACATGAAACTTGTCCACGAGGACATGTGCAAGAAGTTGAGGTTAGGTTTTTGTCTTCATCGAAGAAGATCTACAAAGTAAAAATATATACTTAGTATGTATTCGTTACTACTTAGAATCCATCTGAAGCAGCAATCAGTATTTTAAATAATTATACTTTTTAAGCTAAAATTTATCTTACCTCAACATTGTATCTTTCATGCTT
Source organism: Agriotes lineatus (assembly GCA_940337035.1). Lineage (NCBI taxonomy): Eukaryota > Metazoa > Arthropoda > Insecta > Coleoptera > Elateridae > Agriotes > Agriotes lineatus. The sequence goes on along the minus strand of CALNHX010004809.1, from coordinate 43,734 downwards.
GCCTGTACTGTACCATGTACCCAGGGGCAGTGTTGCCAGGTCAAAATTCTAAAAGTCACTAGCTTGCGGTGGAAAAAATTACTAGATTGACAAAAATTTCACCAGATTAATAAACGTGAAAAAAGCTGGAAATTTAAAAAAAAACAAAATATTTATGATATTTTTATTAAAGTTTTCACAACAATTATAAAAAATAAACAAAAACACGAACAAGATAAAATGTTGAAAAATATAATAAAAAGTATAAATGAATAACAAAGTACACCTACAATAATTATACAACATGTAATTTCATCATACATTTTGTTATTATGATTTTTTATTATTGCATCCGTAATAACAAAATCATAACAGTTTTCTGGCAAAATTAAGTTTTTAGAATGTAGAATTCCAGTCAAAGTGTTAGTACTTAATCTATTTCTTGGTTTTGTTTTATTTAAATTAATTGAACTAAAAACCCTTTCAACGCAGGCGCTACTATGGGGAAGAACAAAAAAATACTCACAAACTGAGAAAGTTCGGGATATAACAAATTACCGTCGGCTTTTTTACAATTACAAATTTCTTTCCAAAATTCTAATCTTCCATTTCAAAATTAATTGCAGAATATTTTAGCGATCGAATTTCCCGATCTAAAGCATTGACATCCTTTATTAGATTAGTAAATGTTATAATTAAGGGGCCGAGACTACCAACATTTGCAACTATTGAAGGATTTAGAAAATTTAATGATTTAAGAATAACAGATTCACGGGAATTAAAGGGAATTTTTTTGAAAATTTGATGCGCTGCTTCGGTGTAAAAATTTCAACACTTCAAACGGAAAAAAATTTTTTGCACTATCTGTTAAACTATTATTTGCTAGCGCTACTGCGATATTTGGACGTAAGTACAAGTGCTCAATTGAAACATAATGTTTCGGATTTCTATAGTGTAATTTGCTTAAATCAGTGTTTTTTAGATACTCCGGTTTGATGTAATAACTCAACAATAATTTAAGAGCTGTTGCCATTCTTGGATAAAGCAAGTGAATCTTTGGAGCTTCCGCCTGCAATTCTAAATTCATATCATTAAATCGCCGGAAGATTTTCCGGTGGATTTTCCAAGTGGATTCCCTTGAGTCCCAGTGGTCACAGTACTCACAGCACACTTTGAACTTTAATAATTTTTTTACGTTCTACCGAAAGTAAAAATGCAAATGTAAACAATTCGCTTTCGGAGTTCTGTTTATAGCCTCGGACACTTAGTTTGAATCAGGGAAATACCTATTTTCTGTTAAGTAAATCCACGGTCTACTAAATTAAATAATGTACTTGTACATTTAATATAGATGGTCATGGTAATTCATGGGATGGTAAGGCATTTCAAATTTCAGGCTGCCATCTGTCCGTCACAGCGAAAACTAATTTCTAAGATTGGAATAATAATAGTAGGTAGTAATCTGCAACAACGGCGAAAGAGGCGAAGGAATTTTTGCTTTATTATTTGGTTTTTTAATAAAATAAACTGGAAAAAATCACTAGATAAATCTCTTTTGGCAAAAGTTATCACTAAATCACTAGATTAACTAAAAATCACTAGATCTAATGAAATTTCACTAGACCTGGCAACACTGCCCAGGGGTGCCAGATCGTGTCAAGCTGAATTCGTTAGCTTCGTCGGAAAAAATCGTGAGATTTCGGAAATGGATGAGATTTGAAACTATGGATGCAAATTTAAAAGAAAGCTATTTTAAAATTAATAAAATATAGAATATATGCTGCAGATTTATTAAGCATTGAGTACATAGGTTGTACATACATAAATAACTGCAAGAGAATTATAAACATTTTAAATAATTGCCATAAATAAAAAAATTAAATTACTATAAAGTAAATGTTAAATGAACTAAATATTTTATTATAGAAATAACACATGAATTCTAAAAATAAAAATATGGCTACATAGAATATAGTACATATACATAGACCTAAGTATGTATACAGAAAAAAAATTGTTCGACTACTCACAATCTGAAGAATCTGTGTCCGGGATGACTGGTTTGGAGGGATAAAGTACTTGACTATTAATTTTTTTAAATTAAATCTGTACTTATCTTGAAATTATGTAAATACCTATTTCTTGAAAGAACATTTAAATCCGCTTTCAACCGCAACTTGCGACTTCTTTATGTGAACCATAAATAGCAGCAGTATTTGATGATAATGCGGGAAATGATAAAATCAGTGACAGCATACATTAAATCATGTATTAAGACTAACACACATTTTTTTCTATTTAATCATTTAGTGTTACAATTTTTTATAAAATTATTTTAATTAGAATTGATACAAAAATCGTGAGATAAATAGTCCTTATCGTGAGATCGTGAGATTTGCAATGAAATCGTGAGAACTCACGATAAAACGTGAGATCTGGCACCCCTGCATGTACCATTTAATACTGAACAGAAAAAAGAAGACACTATTCAATTCAACAGTATTGGCGGTATCCAATATGAAAGAAAGTTGCCCGGAGGCTATCCAAAAATGTCCATAAAACGCTTTCCAGAGGCGAGCGTTTCCTTTCCAGAGACTTTCCATTTAAAAATATATATTTTTTAACTTTTCCTTACTGCCAATCTCTAGCGTGTTTTTAAAACTTTCTTTAGTGAAACAAAAGTTATTAAATCCGTCCTACATTTTAAGTGCGGCATATGCCGCGGGTTTCAGCTAGTTACATAATGATTGATGTGTTGTGGTCCGTTAGGCATTCAGCATTTCAACCCATGGAAACTGAAGGTGGTCCGTTTGTACCGCCCGCGTGATGTCAAGCCATCGTTTAGGCTTAGAGGATCTGCCTCTTCGTCTTTTGCCATGTGGTTTGCCTTAAACAATAGTTTTTTCTAGGTTGTCAGTTCTACTGGCAATATGGCCCAAGAATTGAGGTATCTTTGTGCAAACGACGTTTGAAAGGCATTTGTTTGGCTGTGTTTCCTCTAAAACCGACGCTTGGTTCTATGCGCAGTCTATGCGACCCGTAACATTCTACGCCAGCAAAACTTTTCGAAGGCGTCCGTTCTTCTCACAAAGCATCAAAAATATATAATTTAGAAATCTCTACTCCAAAGATTAAGGTGATAGCTTTTAAAGGCCAAGATCACTTTTGAGCGAAAATGATTTGTTGATGATACACCAATCGCAAGAGTCAATTACTTCAGTTATCTAGGATACAAAATTAGATATGGAGAACAAAGAGACATCAACAGCAAAATAGCGAAATACAACTATATGTGAGAAACAATAAAAAAAAAAACAAGGAGAGAAACGCCTTAAGCTTTATAAGGTTATGGCTGTTCCCGTACTGCTAAACAAATGTGAAAATTGAACGATGACTAAAAGCCCAGCAAGAAGAATATTGGACCATAAACACAATGAGGAAATTAGACAAAAATCTCCAGTTTAAATAAAAAAATTAAACAATACAGAACCAATTCACACGAACACCGAAACAACAACTTCTTAAGAACCAAAAGTTTAAACTTCTTATTTGGAATGTTGGGGTCCAGAAAAGTTGAATTTTAATTTGTCCATTAAGATGTTCTATGAAATATAATGGTTCTAATAATGTAATAAAGTTTATTATGTCATTTATGTTTTTTTATTAATATAATGCACCTAGATCAGCATGCAATGCTATACATAAGTTTGTTAATTAATACGCATTTAATAACATTTAATTACATTAAGAGACTGGATCCTAGTAACATCTATGAGTTTATCGACAGGTTGGTTCAGTTTACTGCACTAGCACTGACAGTTACACTTAAATTAATTTGTGCACTTACTCCACTTAGTTTATCCGTTGGGAAGTAAGAGATCCGTTGAAATTCGCCGTTTTAATCTTTTGTCTTCAGGTGGAATTTGGGTGTCAAGGCCAAAGTGAACTGCTCTGCTGCATTTGGTAATATTATCAAAGAATGATTCTGATCTCTGTCTTATGTTTTCCTCAATATATGGTATATTGAGCTCAAGATGTATTTGGCTGTTTCTGATGAACCATCTTGCATTGCATATTATCCTAAGAACTCTGTTTTGAAAAACTTGTATTTTGTTGATGTGTGTTTTTCTTGCTGTGCCCCAAATTACTGGTCTAATTAGTGATTTGTAAAGTAGCAGAGAGCAGGATTTTTTAAGGGAGTTTTTCTATTCAAAAGCTGGTATAATTGAGAGAGTCTCGCATGGCATGCGTTCAACTTCTTGTTGATATGATATTCCCAGGTAAGCCGTTTGTCAAAATATAAGCCCAAATAGTTAACTGCGCCGTCATTGTGGTTCCATTCAATACTTTTGTTATCGATTTTAAGATCCTGCAATTATTACACCAATTCAGAAAAATATCGATGCCTATTTGTAATGTATTTACTGCTACCGCTAGATTAGCATTTTGTATTATATAGGCTGTGTCATCTGCAAACAAAGCAACTTCGACGTTATCAGGGATCAGAACGTCGGCACAAATATATTGTAAAGTATTGGCCCTAGAACTGAGCCTTGCGGCACTCCGGCGTCAATGTTTTGAATTGTTGACAATTTGGAGTTTAGTTTTACCCTGTAGGATCTATTCGATAAGAATGAGGCTATGACTCCGTAGAGGGACAATAGTACATTACAACACTTCAGTTTGTACAGCAGGCCATGTATCCATACTTTGTCGAAAGTCTGCTTGATATCAAAGAAGGCTATTACTGTGTGGTATTTGTTTTCGAACCCATTGTTTATTAAATTTTTGATCCTTAGAAGCTGATGGGTAGTAGCATGGGATGAGCGAAATCCAAATTGCATTCTTGGTATTATATCCTGCTGATCGATGAAGGTTTGTAGTCTAGTCAGTATAACTTTTTCAAATAATTTTGATAGAGTGGGTAGGAGACTAATCGGTCTGTAATTGCCGGGCTGACTCTTTTCCTTTCCTGGGAATCCTAAATAAGTTGAGAACCGAATTACAAGCGAAGAAACGGGAAAAAAAAATTCGACCCTTTCACGCTTTTCTTTCGCTTTCGATATCTCGACTAATATCGCTCGTACGTTGAAAAGTAATTGAACATAAATTGTAGAGCACAAAAAACTCTAAATAAAAGGTCCACTTTATTTTGACGTACCGTTAACAAAAACTGAGTTATCGCAAAAAAATCAAACGCACCTTTTTTTAAGATGACGGAAATAGCACATAGGAAATCTTGGTCGACAACTTGAAGTTAAGCTTTCCTGGACCCCTCAATACCCCAAAAAGGGAATTTCAAATTTGGGATCACTTTCCAGCAAATGCTTTATTTTTGTACATAGTGACTGGACTAGTAGAGGACTCTCAAGTCGTTAGAAGGGTTTTCTTAGTAACATACGATGCGTTGGCTAGCATTCGGAGGGTCTTGGATTACAATCTCTGTAGAATTTTACATCTGAATTCCATAGATCCATATGAGATTCAGTATAACTTTGTATATCAGTATTTTGTTTGGAGTGAAAGCTGTGAACGTCTTATTAGCCAGGCCGTGTGTTTAAGTTTTAGGTCTAACTGTTTCCTGTTAACTCTGATGTGCATACTCTATGTGAGCTTTTGGTCGAGGTGCATTCCTACGTAGTTTACCTCAGTCTTCACCAGAATTGGGGAGTTGTTAATTCTGGTTCGCGACCATTCGACACGACTAGTGATGAGGTTCACTTGTGCGGATTTTTCGTTATTAATTGTGATCTTACAGTCTTGAAGGTGTTCTGTTTCTATTTCAGGTGTTCTATTGACTGATAAGATGGCCGTGTTACCCGCGAATGTGGCAGGTACAGTATTGTCTGTAGTAGGTGTATCTGAGGTGTATATATATCAGTTAAAGCACTGGATCTATTACGTTGCCCTGCGGAACTTCAGAGGTGATTTGGTGGTAGTACTCTCATACTGCATTATTCATTTTGACTTGATAGGTTCTGTCTCTTAGGTATGATTTAAGTATTAGGTACACCTGGCTTGGGCGATGCAGTTTAAGTTGGTATAGCAGGATGCCTGTTTTATGTCTAAGAGACTGCTGCGCAGATTCTGTAGACTTTCCATTATGCGGGTGATGTTTCGGTAGCTTTCGTGTATAGTTTAGTGGTATTTCCGAAACCCGAACTGGTATGATGGGATAAGTTAGCTTAGGTCTACAGTGTCTTCAATTCGTTTAAGTAGGAGTTTTTCGGAAAGTATGGGCAAGAGCCTTATTGGTCTATACGTGGTCTATAGGATTGTATCACAAATTCGTTAAAACCCCTCACCAAACAAATATTTAACAACTGCTAAATAAGTATTTCGACAGCCAAGCTGTCATCATCGGTAGCTACGAAAAAAACTTACACAGCAAAAAGGCAACGATATACTCGTGACCAAATGACAAATGGAAGTGGGCGATGCCCGGGCATTTTACATCTATTTATACTGTCTGACCCGGAGGGCGTAGCCGAGGGCCAATGAATATCGCCGACGGTCAATGTAACTTCAACAATTCATACAAGATGGAGGACGGTATTGGTCCACCATCGTTGTTCAAAAGTTTATTATCTCAGTTCTTAAAAATGGCCAAGCTTTCAAATGAATTTAGTTGCTTTGTTGAATAGGGCAATACTCGATTTTTCGAATCTGTTGAATCTAAACTGAACTAAATGCTCTTTAAACCTAGTACTAAAATTACGACGTGTTTGCCCAATATATTTAGAATCACAATGGGAACATTTAATTTCGTAAATTCCAGATCTCTCTAAAGTCCTTTGTCTTTTGGATTTCCCAACAAATTTCCAATATTGTTGTTTGAACCACACACAACGTTATAGCCCGATTCTTTAAAAATGTTTGCTAGGCCGTTTGTAGCCGGGTGAAATGGAATTTTGATGTACTTGAGTCCTTCACTTCTAAGAGTGACGAGAGTTGGAGAATTTCGAACGTGCAATTTTGTTCTTTGTTTCCTAATCAAATTATCGATAATTTCAGAAGAGAAACCATTGTACGCAGCGATGCTTTTTATGGTCTGAAGTTCAATGGTATATCGATCATTGTTTAAAGGAAAGGTTAACAGTCTATGCAACAAAGAAATTTAGAGCAGCCATTTTGTGTTGGAAACAATAATTTGAATCCGCTAAAATGAATCTGTTTACATTGGTTTCTTTTCTATAAACATCGAATTCCAACTTATTTTTATTTCTTATTACTAAGGTATCTAGAAATGGCAATTATCCTTCGTTTTCCATTTAATATGTGAATTTTATGCTAGGAAATTTGGAATTTAACTGATTCAAATGTAAAATGCGTGGGCATCGCCCACTTCCATTTGTGATTTGGTCACGAGTATATCGTTGTCTTTTTGCTGTGTAAGTTTTTTTCGTAGCTACCGATGATGACAGCTTGGCTGTCAAAATACACAGTTGTTAAATATTTGTTTTGTGAGGGGTTTTAACGAATTTGTGATATTTTCAAACTACAGGCTCCAGCAGTGTTTTATATAGGATTGTAGTTGGGTGGGTGGTTTTCCAGGCTTAGCAATCATTATTATTGGGGCGTATTTCCATAAAACAGGAAAGTAACAAAGTCTTAGAATGCTATTGTATACTGTAGTGATTAATATTATAGATTTTTTAGAAAGATTTCTTAATATTTCACCTGCTATTAGGTCGTATCGAGGGGCTTTACAAATATTCGTTAGTTTAATTTGCTGGAAAGCTTCTGTTGGTGAGAAGGGTTCGATTGACAGTGAAATTTGACACTGAACATCCGGGAGGATTCAATTTCACCATTATTATCTTGTGGGTGTGGCATTTTGAAGACGTTATCAAGGTTGTTAAAAATGTATTTGCTTTATCCCTATTCGATCTGGCCCAGATACAGTCGGGTTTTGTTATAGGAGTAAATCATTACAGAGTCGCTTAAATTTTCTTGTTGCCTTCCATATCGAGTTATCATCAGGTGAACGTGTTATGATGTACTTCCTGAAGGATTCATTCCGGACTATCGGTTTTTTTGCATTTAAGGAGTAAGACGGGGTTTTGTTCTGTCTATCTTTAGTTCTCGTAAATTCGTTCGCGAGTTCGGGCGTTTAAAGTGTGCATACCCGTTACGCGCGAGTTAAGTTGCCAATCGTGGCCTTAACGAAAAAAAACTTTATTTATTTTACTACACAAGTTTTTAATTAAATGTAGGAGTTACAAATTTGTACAGAGTAACGTTCTGTAAGAAGCACATCTAAAACTAGCAACGTTCTATAAGACACAAATCTATAAACTAACTAAAATTACACAAGCACGGCTATTTATAGCCTCTGCCATCTTCGGTTGGGGTGATTGAGTGGCGTCACATAATTTCACAATATTGCACAATGTTTCACAACTCTAACACTTCTTGTTAGTTCAGAGAATTCTAAATATAGAATTCGCGGCAGCAAGCATTTATTTTGATAGTTAATTGATTGAGTGGTTGGAATGTCATTTTTTGTACGTATAAAATGTCTTGTCAAGTTTGTGTAAGTCAATGGTAGTTCTGGGTGATGAAAAATATCTTTGAATTCGTAACATAGAGTCGTTAATGCATGCGCTTCTTCAGCATTTAAATGTGTTGTATTAATGTTTTTTAAGTTTTCATTTTGAAGTTGATTTCGAGATATTAAATTAAAATTTTGATTCTGAGTATTGATGTTATTTATTTCTATTAAATTTGAGTGTTTATAGTCATCTAATAACAGTGGGTTGTAAATATAAAATTCTTTTGTCTGATTGGATGTATTAATTGCTGTTGTATAAAAATAATTATTATGGACTTTAACTATAGCTCTAGGTGTTCTACAGTCTTTGTCAAATATTATTTTGTCACACAAATATGTACCATTACTATTTACAGTTGGTAAAATAATTTGTTTTTCTGATCTAGGGGGTAGATATATTCGTTTAAGAGGCTGCGAGTGTTGATTTATTTTAGAAAAATTACATTCGTTTCTTTTTTGAACTTCTTGTTTAAGTTTGGATTGGTTGTAGTAAAATGGGATAATATTTTGCTCGGTTTGAATATGCATCCATTTAAAATCAATGTTTGCATTTATATTTGCTAATAAATCAGATCCTATTAATCCAACATAATCGGGGCTAAAATTAAACATATAGCACATATGACTTCCGGGTTTTAAAAATAATGAGTTTATCGGAATATCGGCTACTTGATTATGTGTCGTAGTACCATGGGGTGTGGCTATTTGAAAATTATAATTATATATTAAATTTGGAAAATGTTTTTCTACAAATAAAGGTGATATTAGCGTTTTACTACTGCCTGTATCAATTAATATTTTATCTTGTGTTCCTGGTATTAAAATATAGGGTAAATTATATTTGATTGTTGTTACAAAAAACGTTTCAATTTTATCCAAGGCTGTATTTAAAAATTTACAGAATCTGGGCCAGTGTCGTGTTCTGCTAAGTACTCTGAATAAACATTCTGAGATTCGTTGTTTATGTTAGGTTCAAGTGCGTCGGCTTCAAGAAGTGGGTCAAGTGGGTCATTACGTTCTGTGTCGATATCCTCGTGGAATTCCTCGAAATCGAAATTACTCGGCTGGGCCACTTGTAAATGATTAGAACGAAAATTTCGTCTTTTGTTTGAATGTAAATTTTGCATGTTACTGTTTAATGGTCGTTTTGGAATAGCGGCGTGTATGGTTGACGTTTGCATTTTTTCAACAGGATTATTAGGGAAAAAATTTTGTTTCGGAGCGAAAACATTTCTTTCAAAAGGTTGTCGATACCAACCTGGGATTTGAGAAAAATTACGTTGTAACGTGGGATTCTGAGGGCTTCGGAATGTATTAGGAAACTGTGGAATTGATTGTCGTTGAAAATTTTGATTAGGTCTAAAATTATTGTGTTTTTGTTCGTTATATTTAATACATGGGTTGTTTTGAAAATTCTGACGATTCATTACTGGTTTATTACTTTCAGTTTGTAAATAATTACGAGATGCATTTTGAGAATAGCGTATATCTAGTTGATCTCGAACGATTGCGATAGCAGCTTCTAGGCTATTAGGATTTCTGGCTCGTAACAAAGTGCCAAATGGTTCATTTAAACCGCTCAAAAAGGATCTAAGGGCTAGATTTTTTGAATTTAATAATTTATAATCTTTTATAGGTCTGGCTTCAGGTCCAAGGGAAATTTTTGAATTAAAAGTTGCTCAATGTGTTCTAACTCTGTTATAAAAGTCAATACGGGACTGTTTTTGATTTTGCTTCATTTTTGCAAGGTCTATGGTTAAATTTAGTTCCGATCGCTGATCTCCAAAGTTATTGATTAGTGTTAATTTTAATTCATTCCAGTTATTGTATTCATAGCCGGTAATGACTTTTAAAGCTTTATCTCTTAATTTATTTCTAACGGATGACAGTAAAAATTTATTAATATAAGCTTTTGGCTGAGCTGGTATTAAAAATTGGGATAAAATTAGCTCAACAGATCTAATAAATTCTGATAAAGTTAGTGGGTTACCGTCGTAACTTGGAATTTCAGAAACCATTTGTACAGAAAAACCTGGTGGGAATAAATCTGCCATGTTTCGATTTGCTTGTATTTGGTTGAATATTAAACGTGATGGTCTCAGCATAAAAATTCACTATTATTTTTAGCGATTGATTTTTATGTTAGTAAACAGTTTGTTCTAGGGAAAATTTAACACAAAGCAGTGCTTAATCGGTGCGATGCTGAGTCAAGCTTACTGCGTTCTGTTACGTACTTAAGTAGGCTAAATAAATATTTAAAACTATGTTATTGGGTTTATAATTTGTTTAAAAACAAACACACACACACTTTAAAACGTAAAAGGTTGCTTACTTCATATTTGTAGTTGGAACGTGTAGACTTCCTTTGGAGTGGTCGTACAGGTAATCCGTGGTTAATTAAAGGTGTAAACTTCCTCTGGATTGGTCGTACAGGTGATCTCGATGATCAGAAAACTGCTCGATGGAGCAGGTGTCTGCGATAGACTGATGTCTCCGATAGACTGGTCCAGTAGTTAGCGGTGCTGCTTTTTGGCGATGTTTGTCCTCCAAGTTGCGTTGCTTCGTACCGGTGTTGGTTGATTTCGGAAAACTTGGTTAAGTATTAAAATACACAAAAAAGCGTAAAATGAAAAAAATATTTTTTTTTTCAAAATTTCACAGTGCCCTTTTGCCAAGTATCCTACCGACTGCGCCATTTAAGTTGCCAATCGTGGCCTTAACGAAAAAAAACTTTATTTATTTTACTACACAAGTTTTTAATTAAATGTAGGAGTTACAAATTTGTACAGAGTAACGTTCTGTAAGAAGCACATCTAAAACTAGCAACGTTCTATAAGACACAAATCTATAAACTAACTAAAATTACACAAGCACGGCTATTTATAGCCTCTGCCATCTTCGGGTGGGGTGATTGAGTGGCGTCACATAATTTCACAATATTGCACAATGTTTCACAACTCTAACACTTTTTGTTAGTTCAGAGAATTCTAAATATAGAATTCGCGGCAGCAGGCATTTATTTTGATAGTTAATTGATTGAGTGGTTACATTACTCGCGCGCTGCGCTCTGTTATCGTGCAGTGAACCGCGAACGGTGATTACGTTTGAACTGTTGAACTGAAGGTAGATAACTAACTGACATACTCCGTAGTACTGCTATCTAATATTAATGTAATTACTAAATTATAATATACCAGTAGGCAGCGTGTTTAATCCCGTATTTCAAACGAACCCTGCAATTAATCAACAAAATGGAATGTATTATCAACATCAGCCGTTTATCACAAGTGACAATACACAACCCGTAAACTATAGTCAATTAACAATGACATCACAACGGACTATGATGCAACCAACCCACCAAATAAATTATAGCCAAACATCACAGCCTCATTACACACTGGCGGCACAATTATCTCCATAACAAACCGAAATGAGCTTTATGCATACTTACAACGTTAGCGATTTAGATGAAGAACTACTGAAAACAGTAATCTATGGCAAAAAGTTCCAACGAACAAAAGAAAAAGAAGATTTATTAGCAAACCACAAACAACCTCACAAACATCTGCTTTGCAACAAACAAACAAATTTTCGCAGTTACCGAAAGTGACAGATGAAGCAATGAATATATCTGGCAATGAACACTTTTAAAACCACTAAAATTATGATAGCAATTTATAACTTTTCGAGAATTTGAAATATTATTTTCAAAGCATTCTATAAATGATCTAGTTTAATTTTTGCAAATTGTATTTTAATAGCATTGACTTTGAGTTTAATAATTTGTAAAAACCATATTAAAAATAGTATTAGCCTTGATTGAAACATAAAATGCAACCAGAGCAGGCTTAAAAATAATAAATAACAATGTAAGATAAATGAAAACAAAACAAGAAGGAGGAAGCGAAGCCAAACTGTGAGGTGTGTTATTTTGGCTTTCCCACAAATAATCCATTTAAATACCCATTTTTCCAATGAAGTGTTTTATAATTAGTGCAGTGTCTTTAGGGTAGGCTTTAATTCGTTGCGCTGCTACAAGGGTTTTAAAAAGTGTTGAATAGTAAGCCGAGTGGTAGCTGCTCTTCCTGTGGCAGTTATTGAAGCTGTTGCGAGGTTAGCACAGCCCTGGAAAAGGGATGGAGATAGTGACATTTGTGCTGAGCAGTGCGGAGCCCTAGGAACTGACGCAAAGACGGAGTTATAAGCAGTTTTTGAGTGGTGTAAGCTGCAGGCGGCGTTCGAAGAGGTTGTTACAGCATACCGACGGAGAGAAAGAGGAGCCCCTGTCCGCTGTAGGAACTCATGGTGTTTTGCATCAGGGAAGCCAAATAATGTTAGAAAGTTATCCTAAAAACAGAATTTGGTAAAATTTTTAAAGTGGCGTCGCTTTTGCACATTTCCAGAAAAAGCGCATCGTGAGTGTTGTGTTGTGGCGTCTGTTTACTTACTTTTGTTAAATCACTTAAGCAACGCACTATTACGTAATCACTGATGTAATTATTAATACGAACATAATTTGTTTTCATAAATTGTTAGGTTAGTGCGCCATGTTTGTAAAGTTGAAATATATGATTTTGTAGCAGTCCCATTGGATAAACCATAAAAACCACGGTAATTATATTAATTGGAAATGTATTGCCTAATTATACATTCAATCATATTTGCTAGGGTGTAGAAAACCCAACCCTTTGAGATGAAACCTAATAATAATAATATTAAATCATGCACATGTGAGCAAACGAAAGTGAAATCAAGCTCGGCTTTGAAAATTACTGTTATAATAGCTTTCACATTTAAATGAAAAACTTCAGAACTAATAGAGCACATGACTTAATCTTTTCAAAGCCAAGCTTGATTTCGTTTTCATTTGCTGATATGTTATATATAATATGGAGTTGTTGGCATGGGTGGTCTGGTTTACCCGGAGTAAGGATATTTTGTCACATGAAAAGAATGATGAAATACAAAGGCTTCTTATTTTTAAATGTTTAAATCACAAAAATCTCTAAAGATAATATATTAAAGTGTAATTATTTATTTTGTACTTTGATATCTTAAACACTAAGATAGTTTCTACAGTACGAGTTTAGCACTATCGACTATTACAATCACAATACTTAACAATCTTTTTTTCTTGGTTTTAGACCTAACCAGTATCCGTTGGCACTATTGATAACCATCATATCCTTCTTGCTGATCACAAATGGAACCAAGGTCTTCTCCACTGGGACGACTTCGAATTTTGACAATAAGAAAAATGCCAAGGTTTTTGATTCCAGCAAAGCGAATCGATTACCTAAAATTGGTATGTGAGAGTTTTAAATAGGTTGGTAATAGCATACAAACTCAAGGGGGCAATGTGAAAGAAAGATATATAATAGGATTTCTACAGATATTTTATTACGGCCTGCTCGCCTTTTCTAAATGTTTCAAGACTCATCATTTAAGATAATATTTGAAAATTTGTGATACATACATATATTTTATATTTTTAACAGCGTAGTATATTACGTCACAACATATCACTAGAACAACTGCGTTGATATGAAGCGGGGTAGCTATCATTTTGGCAATAAAAAATACTTCCGAATTTTTACATAAGCAAAAGGGGCATCTGTTGTATTTGAAAAGTATCCGCTTTTTCCGAGCAAAATGTAAAAAATTAAGTCGCTATTATGTAATCTCGAACAACCAACCTTGTGATCTGATGATTGTTATTCTATAACACTATGTAACGCAAAAAGATAAAAGTAAGATGGGTGTCTTTATATGCTTACCAATGCAGTTTCTTGGGCCAATACCAAACGGCATGTAAGTGAAGGGGTTGATTTTATGTTTATTTTCGTTACTAAACCGTTCGGGGTCAAACTTGTCAGGATTCGGGTAATATTTAGGATCCCTCTGTATCGCAAATATAGGAATTGTGCAGTCAGCATTTACATCGAGCTGTAAGAGTTCTTCTCCTGGCAGTTCTGGCTCTATAGTAACAGGTTTTACTGCCTTTCGGTTAAGAAATGCTGCTGGAGACCACAATCGAAGAGTTTCTGCAAATTAAAATGTACTGAGTACGTGTTTTAGTGTGCAGAACGACAAGTATTAAATAATTGGTACATTACTTTATACTTATAAGGATGATGCATTGCAAGAGGAATTAATTATAAATATTAGCGAAGATGTGAGCTTGAAGATAAGACAAAAACAATTTAAAAAAACGAGTATACAGTTCGTTATAGTAATATCTTCCCTGGCGTCATGTGCGTATGAAGCAATGACGGAACTGATTTAAAATTGCGTTCGCAAAGAGAACATTGTAGATGACTTATGCATTTGCCCCATATGCACATGACATCACGGGAAAATATGCCTGCGACAAACTATAATATCGATTTTGAAAAATTATGAATAATACATGGAACCAAAGAATACAACTTATACTTTAAACAAATTTATACTCAGTTGGAGCGCGCCTTTTGTACTCGCGCAGTGACCATTGTGTGAGTTGTGTGTCTTGGTGATGTGTTGACCTTGTTACTCTATCTCTTAGGTCTGTGGTTCTGAGTAGAGCACAGTTAATTTGGTTCCCAACTGTGAATGATCCCACCGAGCCCGATTCCAATTGCGGCAAAAATTCCGGCCCCTGCGGGATTCGAACCGAGGACTTGCTTAATGCAAGCCTAGAGCCTTCCCAACTGCACTACCGGGCTTTTGTGCAATTAACAAATCAAATAAAATTGTTTATTTTGTTTGTTATAGATAAGATCTAGGCATAGAGAGGACCAGATACCTTAGCCACCGCCGGCTGTGATCCCACCGTCAACGTCCTACTAGAAATGTTTCAAGACTAAAGAGGAAAAGAACTAAGTGATTTCTCAAATCCATTTTAGGAATAAGATTAACTTTTATTAAAAACACTGTGAATCTTCTCGTTCAGTTTTAAAGCCACATGGCCTTGACTATTTGTATTCTGTCCGTAGCAAGTATACCAAGAGTTTTACTTACAAAATAGATTATTTCACTTTCAAGCTATTAATCATGAGCAGCAGCCATGCAAATTTTTATAACTATTTTGACAACATATTTTGTTTGTGCTTAATTGCAGAAGTTGAAATAACTACTAAAACCGTTTCAATGAATGAAAATTTTCAAAAACTAGAGATATTATAATTCCTCTTTGGGCCTTTTTCTGTTGCGAAAAAGATGGTTGATCAATAGCTGGTTGGTAGTGAGTGGATCAAAGATATTCAAAGTACAGAAAGTTTTGAATAATTGCAGTATTCAAGATGTAGATATCAAATAAAGAATACCACACATGCCGACGAAATATGGCAATTCGACCAAAATTGAAAATCAAGTGCTAAATCAGAGCCAATGCAATTGATTACCACTTATAATAATGTACAAGAACGATATTTATGGTCAACCACAAAATTACCAAAACAAATATCATTCCTATTCTAACAACGGCAACAAAATCAGCAAATAATCAAAAGTAATACTATAAGTACTTCCATATTATCGGGTTATATGTCGATAACTTGTTGCACAATAATAAAAGAGTGTCAGTTTGACAGGTTAAATAGTCCATACTTCCATATTATCGGGTTATATGTCGATAACTTGTTGCACAATAATAAAAGAGTGTCAGTTTGACAGGTTAAATAGTCCGACCGCGTCAGCGGGAGGACTATTCTGTCAAACTGACACGATTTGTTATTGTGCAGGAAGTTTAAGACGTATAACCTGTTCGAAGTACGCATTGTATTCGATTTGATTATTTTTTTGAGTAAATTTTAATATTTAGAACAAATAAATATTTTATTGGCAGCTCGATTTGTTTGTATTAACCTAGCTGAAAGTCATCTCCATGAAAACAACATCAAGTTGACAAAAGTTATGTACTGCGTTGCCTAGTGAAGTTACTATAGTATAATGGATTTTGTATAATCGAAATTATACAAGATAACTTAACTAAATATAGCCTTCTGATTGGTCGAAATTTCTACGAAAAAAATAATCACCTGAAAATTTTGGCAGCAGACATCAAAACCACAGCAAAAGACAATTTCACAACAATGTGTAAAACAACTAGTACTCTAGGCGTAACTTTAATTCAGAAAGGCGACCATCGCACTTTCAGAGAATTTAACACTGAAAAGGAAATCTCATATCACACATTTCAAAACCCAAACAGTAAACCCTTAGCGGTGATTATCAAAACTGCAATGCCATCACTAACCAAGGAGGAATAAAATGATGTAATGAAGTTGCTCATTATCAACATAGCATTATTATTTAAAAAAAATGAAAAGTTACTAGGAATATGCGCTATTGAACTAGCAAAAACTAGTCAAAACAATACTTTAGTTTAAAAACACTGTACTACTACATTATTACCGTGAAAGTTATGAAAAAAACTGTAAAAAGCTTTACCCATAACGTCGTTCGTCGACATTGTGATACTAAATAATTTTTAAAATAAAATTAAGTTAGGAGTTTCTAATAAATTAAATAAATTTTCAAATAAGAAAAAACGTTACCGGTTGTCGAATTCGAACGGCAGGCGGACAGCAAATACAGTCCCAACGTTTTGTAGGATATTGCAAGGGAACGGGCTATTTCTACCTGAGCTACGGAGTACCGACCCTTCTAATTCCTGCGTTGCAGCTATATTAAGTAACGCACTAATTTGTTCCTTCTTTTTGTATCGTACAACATTTATTCTGTATTTATTGGGGCCCATTTTTGGTAAGAATGAAGCCTGCGTTATGTACTAATTATTACTTGTATTTATTGATAAGTTAAATAAAAAATAAATAAAATTTAAGTTTTTTAAGGTGCTCACCATGTATATAGTTGTCTGAAATTTTGTCGGTGTCATACCGGGTAGATAGATCGTGCGTTCAAAAAAAAACTCATTCGCAGCATGCCATGATCAAATTGAAGTTTGACGTAACTTGAGATATACTCATTGATGCAAATGAACTACCAAGTCAGAGAGAACTAAATTATATCTTGACCTTGAATTATATTCACTTATAATACCATGAGTAGTCAAAGTTATGTCGACTATTTTTGCGGTGGTGTCACGAATGTCCATTGCGCTTTGGTACGATTAGGACGAGTGCGCTAGCACCAGTCCTAATCCCAAGCGCAATGGACATGAGTAGTGATACCACCGCAAAAATAATCTACTTAACTTTGACTAAGAATGGTATTCGAGGGACTATTTAATGAACCAAACTACCTTTTCAAATTAGTTTTCAGTAAATCTAGCAAAAAACTATGCAGTTTCTATAATAACAGAACACTAATATTGACTTTTTCTAATAAAAATCGCATTTGTTAAAAATAGTCACTTGAATACCTTATAGGAAGATATATCCACTGATATTTTTTTGATTGGTCAAGAAACTTCAGAATTCTGGATTTTCATTGGTCACTTTTTGAATGATGACAGGTCAATTGAATAGTCCTAAAAATTTTCAAAACACTTAACAAAAACAATTTTTATTGACCGTTATGATTATTACTCTCGTTGTTGCTGTGTACATGCTATCTTATTTTTCGTTTTGCTTGATACAATTAAACTTAATGCAGTGTAAACTGTTACCTGTCACAGTGACAGATGTGTTCATAAACAAATTGCAATCTGACATTCACCTACAGACTTAAGTTAAGACATGACTAGATTTTCTATCTTTCTTTTCAACGCCTACCCTAAATGAGTTTTTTTTTTGGAACACACGATATAATGTGTATGCAAAATATTGTCTTCCTCCGTCAAATAGTTTTTGAGTTATCCCGCCAACAAACAGACAGACAGACAGACTGACGGAATTGAGAAAACCTGTTTTCGTCATCTAGGGACCCTGAAACGTGAATATCTGGAGAAATCTCGAAAGGTGATTTTTTCGCGATTACAATACTTCCTTCGTCTTTTAGACGAGGGAAGTAAAAAAGAGAGTGAGAAATATAGCCAGGCAGATAAAAGAGAAGAGTTTGATAACATTCAGAGAGAAAAGGAAGACAGTGGCAAGAGCCATTGAATTTTTTTTATGACCGGTCAAAAAATATGCAGTTCCTGGCGAATGTTTTCACCAGAAAGTAACGTTTTACTGGGCAAGATCGGAAAACGGGCATCAGGGATCGGTAGTAGTATATTACAGCCCGAGATGGGAAGTGTTTCATTACTGTCGAGAGATTAGTTAGCTGATTGAGACGCGAAGCGTCGAAATTAGCTATTATCTCGAGACTAAGGAAACTTCCTGTCGAGGTTTGTATACTATTTTATTCGCAACCACTTTATCCTAACAATAATTGGAAAAATTATTATATTATGATACGACAGGTTGCGACGCGCATGAATGGATCAACAAGATTCTCATTATCCCTACCTACTCAGCGGTCGGGAATGTACTTCCCGCACTCACTTCCCGCATTTGAGCTGGAAGTGAGTGCGGGAAGTAGCGGGCTGAAATGTACGACTTCCCCCACTCAAATGAGGTCAGGAATGTTAACATTACATATATGGTTGCGAATAAAAGCTTTTGCCGGTTTCTGAAGCCTTTGTTACTATAGAAACAAGTTTGTGTTATTGTTTGGATAAATCAAATAATAGATACTAATGTCATAATCTTTTTGAATTTTTGAAAGTGAATTCTCAAGTTTGAAAGTATGGACTCGGACATGATCGGAAAGTGTTTTATTTCATACTGTCCGGAAAATACGACCTTACATCATTCATTTGAACGGGAAAAGTGGGACCTAACCTGCTAACCTCGACTTTGACAGACTCACAGTGCTACCAACATATACATACGTTTCAAGTTCCACAGCCTTCTTCAATGAACATGTATAAAACAGTATGAAATAAAACATTGTATGATACACGGCCGTAAAATATTATTAAATTACTCGGTTAGAAATTCCAGATTCGGCTCGTTCTTCGCCTAGTCCGTAAATATCTAGACTAGTACTTTAATAAGTAATTTTTCGGACTTGTAACGTAAAGCACTATTGCAGGTCTCCCCAAGCTTCCAGGGCTCGCCTGAATCTACTTGGTTCGACCTGGAAAACACTACTTTTCGGTCTTGTAACGTAAATTATTATTACAAGGTAGGTACTACAAAACTAAATCAGCTTAGTTTAAAATTAAAACTGCGTATTAGTTGCCATTAAAAAGATATAAGTAATGCAATTGCTGTAAGTATGTAAAAGCCCGATTTTAGTTTTCTTAAATAATTATTAGTTAAGATTAAAACTTGTAATGCGGCCCTTTACCATGCTTCTTTACTCTACGTTACTATGAATTTAATTTCTCTTTGTAGGCTACTTAATCCAGTCGTAAATGCACAAGACCCGCTATTACATTCAGTACCGCTTGTTCTGAGCTTGACTCGTTTCCACCTATAATCCAGAAATCACACGTGCAAAGCCTGCTAGAAATAAAAACCAGGCGGTTTACATACACTATATAGTCTAGAAGATGATATACATACATAAAACATAAAAAGAATACACAGTGACAATACATAAATGTTATACGCAGTCAACAGTGGAGTATAGTCAGTTAAAATAAATATCTACGTCCTTAAGGCTGACTTCTACTCGCCTTAATGACTGTGAAAAATACAAGTGTAAGCTATTAACTATCGATGGTAAGTCAAAACAAACCAGGCACAAAACGTTTAACTTTGCGCCACAATTTTACTGACGCGCGGGTCCTGTCTTCGCCCGCAAACACTCGAAAAGGTGCGCTAAATTAGCAGGTAGTTCCGCTGTAGTCGAGCAATCGCGCGCCAAAGAATTACGTAATATCTCGTGATACTCGAACTGGGTGTTCAGTTAAACGCTGAATTATCGATGCAATCAGCTACTGCAACTTTAAATCAATGACCTTTTTTTACTCTTTGTGCTGCTAGTAAAACCTGGTTATGCTTTCTAGCGGTGGCGTCGGTGGTACCAAGGGCTTTCTACTGGAAACGTCTGTATCTTAAGGATGTTTTCCTAAACTTCCACTTTCCTTCTTAGGGGCTTAATATTGCCACAAGCAACCAGGCGTAGGCTGCGTTTTCGCAGACGAAACCGTTCGCTTTTTACCGGTTAGGTGTGAATGTCGATCAGACAGTTCAACCTCCAATTCGGGTGTCTTTCCGAAGCTATTAATAGATGCACTCGGTTATTAATCAACTGTTCTTACTACCCGATAACGCGCGCGGAATTTGTATGCACGCAGGAATTAATTTTAAATGCTTAATTTCCTTACACTAGACATTACGATATGAAAAATATACAGTCCAGTTTTACATTAACAGGTTAATTGTTAAATACCTCAGGTGGAACGAATCGGCCCGTTGCAAACTGTACATTATTTGCGATAAAAAAGATGTACGTAATGGAGTCACTGCAATTTTGATAATTGTTTTTGAATTATGTGTATTTCCGTTTCATATGACATTATTTCCTTCTTATTAGTGACAAAATCAATTCATAAATAATTCCTACATAATATTACAAAATAGATAGTAAGGAGTCGCGAATAGTGAGAATATAATTTTTTACGGTCACAAACTGCAGGTAATCCAATAGAAGAGTTTAACTATACTTAAGTACCTTTTGCAAAAAGATTAGTGTAGCAACAAGCAGTCTATTGCAGTCAGCGATTACCTGCTTTTCGTCCATCATGACCGACCAGCTTTGAGTGGGTTTTGATTTTTTATTAAAAATGAGATTCTAGTACTTTTAATCAGTTCTATTTAATAATAATAATAATAATAGTGGTGAGGCACTAACACCCCATGGAGTAGCTTGGCCTGCATAGAAAAGGTTAAATTTGATATCAAAGACACCAGCCCGACATATCTACATTTTAATAAAATCGGTTATTGGTTTATTTTTATATTGCTAGTTCTTAAAATAATAATGACACTTTCAAATTTAAAAAACAATCTAAACTTTGTCATCCTTTAGCAGCACATATAAAGAATAGCTGTGCCAAAATTAAAAAAAAAATTGTTTACCTCAAAAGAGTTATTTTACTTACTAGAATTTCTAAACATTTTCAAGAAAACCTATTAACCAACTAAACCTTCGTTGCATTGTGATTGGGCCAGTTTGGCAATGATTTCGAAATAAACAATATTTTAATTTGACGCAATATTAAAGTATAATTCTGTACCTGAAACAACCATATCTAAATACTTCATCGACAAAAGAGCTTCGTATGTTATATGTCCCTCGCAGCTGTCCAACATCCTGTCAATTTCATCAGCAAGCTTTTTTTGAACATCAGGATTAACCGCTAACTCGTAAGCCAAATGGCACAACAGTGCGCCAACTGTGTCAAACCCTGCAAAGAAGAATAGAACACCTTGGGCAGTTATGTCTTCATCTGTTATTTCCATTTTGTTATTGTTATTTTTGCCCTTTCCCAACTCTGATTCTTTGACAACGGCAAAACCAGTATCCACATCTTCTTTGTCATCTTCATATCGTAGCTTGCCTTTTTGAGCTTCTCTTAGAAGATGTATCATGTCTGGACGCACAAGTCCGGTTTCTTCGCGAAAGGCAATTGTTTCCCTGACTATACGTAGAAAGAATTTCCTCATGTCTGCATCAATGAACGTGATTTTAAAGAGCTATAATATAAGAATTGGTAGTTGAATTTGCATTTCTTTACTTTTTTACCTTCATGAGAAAAGGGCTAATAGAATATCCAAAAAACTTCAAGGACCTGAGGCCGGACATGTCAAAGCAAGTCTTTCCCTTCATAAAAAATTCGTTTTCTTGATTCTTCAACGAATCACATTTAACACCAAACGACGTAGAAGCTATTACATCATTAGTGAATCTGTTGAATGTGTCCTTCATTTCTAAAGTTATGGTACTATCTTGGGCTTCAAAATAATTAACGAAATCTTCAGCACATTCGACCATTAATGCAAACATGGCTTTCATTTTGCTGCTAGTAAATGCTGGGCTTAGAAGTACGCGCATGTCGTGCCATTGTTGTCCTAAAAATGATTTTAAAGCTAAAATTATGTCATACCATTCAATACGTGTAAATATAATAAAAACAAGAAATAAAACTTTTAAATTTTCACATTTGTCAAAAGAAAGTTGACGTTTTTTCAGTTTTTAGCCAATCAGATGGTTATTACCTGACACTAGAGTGTAGAAAGTGTTGACAGAAGAGTGCAGAAAGAGGTTTTTTTCCGCACGCAAATGCGTGCGCAAAGTGAGTACTTTCTGCACCAAAGTAGAAAAAAATCTGTGCAGACTGCACTCTGGATTTTTTTCTAGTAGTAATAAAAGTATACCTGATAGGGCTCCAAGACTCTTCTTCCAGAAAGGATCTGAACTTTCAGGAATAAAGTCTGTACGATCTGTAAATTTATCGAACTCCTTAATGAATATTCGCTTTATGAGATCGGGATCCCGTATCAGGAGCGATGGCATAGAAAACTGGTGGAAACCGACGTATCTGCAAAAGTAAGAAAATATACAAAAGACATTTATTTTTCCGAGGTTGATTCTAAAATTATTACAGCAATTGTTTGTAAATATTTGTCACAAAAAACAAAAGAAATATATTTTTCTACGAATGCACTGAAAATAGCCAAAAACACTCCTGACTGAAAATATTACATTTCACACAGTGTACCACATCGATGTCGCACCCTGCGGCTCGAGGTCACCGGTCACCAAACTCCCTCAGTCTTGTGATAAGTGGTAATCTCAACACTAGTTTTACAAGATGATATTTCCTACTGTAGAAACTCACTTTACGCAGGCAGTTCCGTGCAGAAAATAATCACTTTATGCACACTTATGTCAACACTTTTTGTGCTCTAATGTCAAGTAATAAGAATCTGGCTAAAACTGACAAATGTCAAAACTTATGTGAATGGAACACTCATTAATACTCGTATTCCACGTTTCATATGGGTTTTCTAATGGGATTCTTTCCACACTTGCATTACAATATACTATTTTCTAACTTGTTAGAAAAATTTCGACCTTTCCAAATGAATTTACAGCACTTTTAGTTAAAAAATGAGATACTTTCCACACTTTCTTAAAACGGTTAGGAAATGGCATACGTTTCCACAGTTTTTTAAAAATAGTTAAAATTAATATTTCCTAACTGTTTTCAAAAACAGTAAAAATTGAGATAGCGTTGTACAAAATTGACCTTTTAGAAACAATATTGTGTCTGCCACGTGTGAAAACTCGGTTATTCCACCTTTCGACGATTTGCTGACCGAGCGTGCTGGAATAACCTTTATTTCAGTACTTGGTAGACAAATAACTATTTTCTAACTTGTTGGGAAAAGTTCTACTTCTTCATATCAATTTATTCGTTTCAACGTATTTCTTTAAACACTTTGTAAGCTCTATATCTCACCATAGATTATTAATTTTATATCACTTTTAGTTAAGAATTTACATCTTTTTCCACTTTTTAAAAATGAATGCTTACTGGCAGGGTGCCATATGCTTGATATGAATCTACTAAAGCTAGATATATAGGTTTATCATAAACTTTTTATATTTTGCTGAGACGTCTAGATGTCTTAGATGTGTGATCCACACGCCCTACATCGAATTTTTCTTTTAAATCTTCTTCAGCGATTACTTCAATGATTAGTTAAGGTTGAAAAGCGACGTATTCGTAAAGCTCGTCTATTATTGACTTTTGGTCAGCTGCCGATGCGTTGTTTCGCGCAGTTTCTGTTGTGGGTTTTAAGATAAGGACAGTTTCTCAAACGGGCGCTGACTTGAGGGCGCTGACTTGAGGGCGCCTCTTTCTTTTTCCGCCTATACTGTCTGCTGTCGTAAGCGTACCTGCTTTGGTGCATTTTATCCATCCTCATCATGTAAATTTTACTTTACCAGGGAGATTTTAATAGATAAAGAACATCTTTACAAGTAGGTATTGGAAAAATATAATTTTCATTTTAGTTCAGGTAAAACAACACAATATGGAACTAATTGCATGCAAATAAAAAAATAAAAAAGAATGTTAAATTATAATTGTCACAAATGGATGGCTATGATTAAATTTCAATCAATTAAGGCTTAATGAAATCAAATCGCCTTTTCTGAGTTATAATCAAGTTAGTTGTTTAACCACTCCTACAAAATATTTTTGTCACCATGATTACTTGTAGCTTAAAAACAAATAAATATTTTAAATAAACAATTTTTACTTTTTAATTATTCAACTAACTACTAGGCCTTTATTACGCAATTATAGTCGGTGTTTGTTTTATTTTGCACAGAATACAATTATTCGCACTCACATAAACTTTGAAGTATTCTACAGGCTTCTCGGACGATGGACACTGGCCTGACCTGCTACTTTCTCGATGGGGGTACAATTTTCTCGCTCTTGCTCCGCTTACAATATCGTTGAATGCTGTAATGCACTTGTACGCCAGCTAAATTCAGTTTGCATGACCTTGAATTTGCTTTCAGCGGGCTCGCAAAATTGGCGATATCTGCACAGCTTGGAGGATGCTCAGCTAATTTAAAATTGGTAAATCAAGTTTTTATTCACTCCTCAGCTTGTGGCACTAATGTACGACGATTTTTGGTAATTGCTGTTACAATAGGCAAGGAATTATACCAAAAATACCGGTTTACGAAAAGTTTTTGTTAAAGTTGAAATATTACTGACGCTTTTATTCAGTAGTTAAAATTGGAGAAAATTTGTTTGTTTAGAAATAAACAATTGGCTGAAAATTTTCGTGCCAACCAATAAATTGTAATTGATGCGTGACTGTTTTATAAACATTTAAATTGTCAGGTGAAACGTCAACGTTTCTACATTTTAGGCTAGAACTGTTACTTCAAGCAAAGCAACTCGCGGTGTCCCACAAACGGTTTTCGTTAGAGTAAGTAAACTTATGTAAATGCATTAATTGATATAATAATGTTATAAATGAATGTTTCAGAGTGTAGCTAAGTTATTCTTCTTAACATAAAATTTCAGCTTAGGCCGCGTAGTATTTATAGATGAACACCCAGCATTTTCTAGCTTAATGTGCCTTGCACCTTTTGTCTTAATAATTCGAGTAACCGCGAAAGAATCAAACAGTATGTAGCTAAGTTCCCTTGTGCTAAACTGTAACTTTAATATGGATCGATTAACTTATTGAATCTGATCGTCATACTAATGTGCGTAAGTAAAACATTGTTAAAACCGATTCTGATAATATGTGAGTAATATAATTGTTTGTTTCGGATGCATTTATCTGTTAAGATGCCAATGTAATACTGTAAAACCGTTAAGGAAGAACCTTTATTCTTGATTACCCATTTTATTATACTTTTACTTAGTACATAAGTTACTAACTGTTGTGACCCATTTATCCTTTTATGGCGTTTTGCACTGAGACTTTCCTTAAGAGGTCCAGTGAATGTTACTTTTGGGTTCGAAGTAATGATATTAATTTAAAAGCATTTCTAGCTGTTTCAAACCACTAAATTCCTTGGTGTTAGACAGCTGGTATAATTTATTTATGATCTGTGATAGCGGAAAGTGTATGTATTATAGTAACTGTAATTTATTAGGCGTGTACCTGTACTACCACCTTGCAGCATGCATATATATTTATAGTTTGTATTTTTATAATATTTTGTACTTCGTATTACTGTTCGATTATATTTGATGCAATCAATTATGTGTTATTGATTACTGCACCCAGTTCGATCTAGCCTATGTAATTTTTATTTCAGGTGATCTAGTGACTGGCTATCGTTTATTGAGTTTATGAGTTCTAGTCACTAATCAAGTAAATTCGTCGCATAGCAACACTATTGGCGTTCTAATTAAGTAATTGTTTCTACGATGGTGTCAAAATGACAACTTTTTGCACAGTGTCTAGTGTCAAAAGTGACATTTGTAGCACTCTTAATACGAGCGCTCGAATTATGTCTTTTTCGCACGTTGCCATTGATGGCGCGTTTTAATACTAGATTAAAACACGGCTGCCTGAACGACCTCATAGTTGCAGGTGTTTTTCGACGTATTTTGAAATCATTCACAGAAAAAAACAAGTAAAAGTCTGAGATTTCTGGCGGTCAACAGGTGTTTCACTTCCAAAACATTTACAAATCCTGCATTACAAAGACGGATTCGCCAATTTACCAAACCAATACAACAAAATCTGCAGGATATTATTGACTATCATTAGGGATAAATCCGCTTGCAAAATGTTACCAAAAGAAGCCCCGAGCAAACAAATCTTATGGCTTCGGAAATAAAGTTAGTTTTTTTAAAGATTTCCGGGCAGAAGCCGTGTAGCGCAGTTGGTAGAGCTTTAAACTTGCATTAAGCAAGCCCTCGTCTTAAATTTCACGGTGTGGGGAATTTTTCCGCAGCTTTGGCGATCGGTATTGAGTTCGGTGAGACCATTCGCAGTTGAGCAGCAAATTAACTATGCTTTACTCGAAACCACATACCTAAGAGATAGAGTAACAAGGTCAACACATCACCAGCATACACACCTAACTAACACAATGGTTGCTACGCCAGCTCAAAAGGCGTTTTCCAACTTTATAACCTGAAACCGGAGCAAGTCGAGCACTGCACCGCCTGATGCTAGCTTACATAGCACCAGCCTCTACAGAGGTAGGTAAAAGGGGTTACAGACAATACACACATACAAACATTTCTAAAAAGGCAATAAATAGTATATTACAGCCCGAGATGGGAAGTGTTTCATTACTGTCGAGAGATTAGTTAGCTGATTGAGACGCGAAGCGTCGAAATCAGCTATTACCTCGAGACTACGGAAACTTCCTGTCGAGGTTTGTATACTATTTTATTCGCAACCACTTTATTCTAAACAATAATTGGAAAAATTATTATATTATGATACGACAGGTTGTGACGGCCATGAATGGATCAACGAGATTCCCAGTGTCCCTACCTACTCAGCGGTCGGGAAGTAGCGGGCTGAAATGTACGACTTCCCCCACTCAAATGAGGTCAGGAATGTTAACATTACATATATGGTTGCGAATAAAAATAAGTCCACCCTGAAGCTGCATATGGAAAGTTTTCGAATGAAAAGGATGCCAAATGCGTATGCGTGAACCTTTATAAGCAGCCGGGAAAACACCGCAATGTTTAAAATTGCCGAATTTGCGGTAATAGTGGGCAAAAATCACAAATAAAGTGTTTGAGATCGTTACATATCAAAATACGACATAATAAATGCTAATATTTTGTTATACATTTTTTAAATCCTTTTGATATCCCTCACAATGTCTTTGGCAGAAGATGTTCTATTAAGTTGTAAGACGGCTATGAACGACTGGTTGATAAAATCATGTAATTAAATAATTGGGATTCGTTCTTCAGGGTAGCAAATCAAAGAAAGGCTCTTTTATCAAATATTGACTTTGATAAAAGAGCTTTCTTTTGATTTGCTGCGTTGAAGAACGAATCCCAATTACTTAATTACATCGTAATATTCTATTACTTTTACATTATTTTTCATTCAGTAACTAGATTATTGATGCTACTATATGAGAGAACGAACTCTCAATGTAACTGTCTTATCTAAGGCTCTACTAAACACTCTAGGCGACTTTGACTGTATGCAATTATTCATGATCGTGTTCTGGGTTTCTCTTCATCCTACATTGATAGTAACATTTTTATGGAAGTCATTAAACAACATGTCTACACAAACAAATCAGTAGTTTGGTGGAGGTATGTCGTTGATGTTTTTGTAGTTTGGCTTTCTGTTATGGATGATAAATTTCTTGAATATATTGACAGTAAAAAACCTTCCTCAAATTCACATTAGAAACAGAGCAACGAAATCAGCTATCTTTTCTTGGTACACTAATCACACTCGCAATAAATACTATTGAAAAATCAGTATACTGTAAGAAAACCAACATTATAACAGGTACCTGCATTTAAACTTCAACCATCACAAAACCATAAAAACAGATTTTATAATAAGTATCTACAACAGAGTTAAAGTTGTTTGCTCTAATAACGAAATTTTAAAAAAGAGAAAGAATCTATGTTTTAAAAGATGATGGCTAACCAGAGACGCTGGTTCCGAACATTTTCAATACATGAAACAGAATCACAGACACTCACAAATACAACTAAACTTTATATTATATTCCAGGCACGTCTGACAAAATTAGACGAATTGGAAAAAGGTTCAATGTTAGGATCGTATTCAAAACGATGAGTACGTTGCGGTCAGATCTTATAAAAATTAAACCGTTCGACAAAGAACAACATTCAACGAATTGTATATACAGCCTGTTCAAAATTAAGTGTGCACTATTGCTATCTCGGTTGCTATTATAGCTACGAAGTTGGTTAAATGAGTAAAATAGTAGCATATTTCGTGCCTATTAAAATGGCGCAAACAAAAAAACAATTGAGCGTTGGGTTTTTGACGTCAATCGTTACCCAATCTTCTTTTGAACAAAAAACTTCTGATACCCTACTATCCTAAAGTTAATAACAATGGAGATATACGCCTGTTCAAAATTAAATGTGCACTATTGCTAACTTGTTTATTATGGGAGCTACAACGTCGGTTAAATGGGCGAAGTAGTAGTATTTTTTACGTGAATTACGGGGGTAATTATAAAAAAACAATTTACATCGCATTTTTGAGATATTTAGCAAAACGTTTTTTTTATTGGAATACCCTATACATTTTAACATATTTAAAAATAAAGTTACATTCTCTACAAACAAGTTTAAATGAGTTGCTACAAAAAAAAAATAAAAAAATGTTATTTAAATTGAAATGTTTTGCGAAATCGCTAAATAAAATGGTTAGGTAGCCATGAAAAAAACAAAGTTTTATTAAACCAACTTCGTAGCTATCATAGCAACCGAGATAGCAATAGTGCACACTTAATTTTGAACAGGCTGTATAGTAAGTACTATTTCCTGTGAATGGGGGAAATATTATATCGGTGAAACATCCAGGCCTTTAGAAGTTACAGTTAAAGAATATACAAATATTATTAAAAAAATATCCGTTTGAAAATTTAGAATTGCCAAAACTGTTTGGAATAACAACCACAAAATACAATGGCATAACATACGATCTTATTTAAAAGATCGATGTCAACTAGACGTAAAATTAAAGAAATGGCGTATATTTTACTAAACGAAGATGATGGGTTTCGTCTTTCTCAATATTTTTAAACAAAAGTTGGCTGTCGATTCTTAAAGATCAGATCAAGTAGGTAGTCAACTGTCAGTGTCAAGTAATTTACTAGAGGCTGGTCGTTTTTCAGTCCAAGTAAAAACCTAAGTTTTTCTTGCTTATTTTTAGTTTTAATTTTTAACTCGTTGATGACGAGAGCAGATTGTTTCTAGAAATGTTCGATTTTTACTGATTTTATTTTGGCAAGTTGACGAAATACCCATTAAATAACATTAATTATATCATGTCAGAAAAAAAATCAAGTTTATATTATTACGTTCAATATGTTGACCTTTTGAAAGTTTTAGTTGATTTGCTGCGTAAATCATATTTTTAACAATGGAATATTTGTTAGCAAATACGTAATTCTAATTGTAGGTATGATTAATAAACGCTAATAATTTTTCTTACCTGCGATCTGGGAACTGGGAGTACAAATCCTGAAAAACGTGCACTAAAGCTTTCCTTCGAAAAATGGCAGGTCCTAAGTTTCCAAAAATGGGCCATGGTTTAATGTGAGCTATGCCTTTGTCTTGCCAATACCGTAGCGGTTTATATATTTTGAAATACACGAACCACGTTAAAATAATAGAAATGAGTAGCCAAATCATATTTCAGTGTAAATGAACCATGCCATATCAACAACGATGTGTTATTATTCTATCACAAGCGACAATTTTATTGACACACGTGGAGCAGCTGTAATCACTAATCATATGTAATTCAAGGACGAATTTGGTAACTGTGTTATTTGGGTGTCCTATTTACGTACTGCTTTAGTGGTTTTATCGGCTGCCTCCTACAGGTCTGTACAAAAAAGCCGATTTAACCAAATTTAATAATGAATTTAAAAAAATTATTTATTTTAGATGCTTTACAAGCTGCTTTATAATTTATTAAAAATAATTGAATCAACATGAATTCATATAAGATACACCAAATTAATAATACGATTTTAAAAAAGGAAAAAGGCTTTTTAAATGAAAAATCAAATGTTGGACAAACTATTTTTAAGACTTAAAAGCTGAATAGAATGAGTTATTTTAAAAAATCTTTGAAGGAATGAAGTTTTGTTCGTATATTACAAAAGTACTCCCAATAAGAATCTTTAGTCTTTTGTACTAAGTAAATAATTATGATACGCTAACAGATTCGTTAGTAACGTTGCTAACAAAATGGCTAACAGCTGTACTCCCTATTTTCGTTTTAAAAATGTTTTAATGCTAGTAGTACAGATTATCAGACGATACGTCCTTATAACATAAATAACTAGTTTATAACTCTAATTTAATTCTAAATTACGCTGTTGTTATTTCTTAAAGAAAACTTTTTAAATTGGGTTGCTTTATCAATAATAATTATCATTAAAAAGTAGTAGAGACTTATTAGTCAGATGTACGAGGGCTGTTATGTTACTTATTAGTAGCAAGCCATGGATGTCTATAAAAACACTAACAATTGCATACATTGAGCTGATTATTTTTTACATTTTCCAGTTGTAACTGAAGGTCGGCGTTAAAGAGTATACAGAGACTAAATTTTGCTTTTCTGCCAATGACTTTCTACGTTCATAAAATAATTTTGACTAATATCAAAAGTCACCCAAATTTAGTGACAGCTTTTGGCGACCATGGTCCTTTGTTATCAACAGTCAGTGAATTTAAACGTGTACAGTGTACGTTACAAAATGGACCGAGACCTCGCCACACCTCCAGTAGCTATTTGTTCTCAAAAAGTTAGTACTACCAAAAATATGCTTAAGGAGAATGGGAATATAAATGACAGAAAGATTCAATAAGAACTAGACTAATACAGATTACTGTTAGATATGTCCGATGCAAGATCTGCATGTGCTTAATATTGCTATGGGTGAAGAGCCTTAGATCTGTAATTATGATCTCAAGACTAAACTTTTTGAAAATGAAGCTACGACAACAAAAGTAATTCTCGGCATAGTTGCAAAAACTATTGCTGCTTTCTTCAGTTTCTTGTACGCTGCTTGAAAAACTGAACCACAACCGTGGTCGAATTGTACGAGTTTCTGCTGCGTTATAAAGACGCCATACTATTCTGTCCCATTTGTGATGTTTATCCCGTATCTGTTAGATCTCATTTAAATGAGGGGCCTCAAAAAATATTTCAAATAAACAAAGTTTGATTTTTTAAGGCGCTCACCTTTTATATATTTCTCCGAAATTTTTTCGATTTGAAGCCAAGTAGACATATAATCTGCATGCAAAATATCGTCTTCCTCCAACAAATAGTTTTTGAGTTCATGTTCTTTTCTGGATATTTCGCAATTCTGAAAAATTAAACATTCGAACGTTTCGCTGGACAACCTGCCGTCGTTATAATAATAATAAAGATTTATTTCCAACAGCTACCAAGACCCAATTATATGATTAAATTTAAAGAAAACTAAAATGCACCCAATACAGTGGACGCTGCGAAAAACATGCATATGCATTAACACGTATCATAACAATTCATATAATTAATTAAATTAAACTAAAAACAAAAAAGATTCTGATTGTATCAACCACATTCCCCACTTATAGCAGCACGAAACTGTGCAAAAGACTGTGAGAAAATATCCATATGCAAATTCATGCGATTAAAATTAAAAGCCATAGCAACAACAGGCGATTGTAAATGAATATTTGTGTTATATGAGCAGGCAAAAGTGAAATACGTCTATCTGGTATCATAAAGTTTAATTGTGATAGTAGTGAGGGATCATCCAAATGATAATTTATTATCTTATATAGGAAAAGCAGTATATGCGTTTTTCTTCGTTCGGCTAGTGTTGTAAAGTTACGTGTAATGATTTAAATTCGATTGATAGTCATTGTCGATGTTATTTATTTCAAACTTGTAATTACAATATCTCAAAAACCTTTTCTGGGCCCTTTCTAGCTTTATTGAATAATAATGATAGTGTGGATTCCAAATAATTACTGCATATTCTAATTTTAAACCAAACAAACTCTTTAAAGTTGAGATATTATTAAAATGATTAGTGTTACGTATTAGGAGGTCTAATTGTTTTAATGACGAGTTAATTAAATTTTCTATATGAATGTTAAATTTCAAAGGCTTTTCAAGAACTACACCTAAATCTCTTATTTCGACCACACGATCGTTGTCCATGGTATAATTAAAATTGATACAATTTTGCTTTCTAGTAAAGTCATACATTGGTATTTTATAACATTAAAATGTAGTTTATTAGCGATAGACCAATTGCAATTATTATCCAAATCGTTTTGCAGAAGTAAACAGTCTGCTTCGGAATTAATCCTTAAGAAGAGTTTCAAATCATCAGCATATAGTAATTTATCACAAGATTTGATTACATCACATGTCATTTATAAAACTCATAAAAAGAAGAGGACCAAGGATGCTTCCTTGCGGTACACCTGAATATGCTACAAACTGATTAGATGAATAATAGTACCCTTCCCTGCTTATGTTGTTCATTCAGAATCATCTGTTTTGCTGCTATGTGACATCTTATGTTTGAATTCTTGATTCTCCGAAATGCCGTTATCCTTGAACTAGGAAAATCAGATTCCCGGACAGCATCTTTCATTATTCGGAAGGGATGGTGTTCTAAGTTTTGAATAAGAGCCTGATCCTGCTCTGCCGTGCAAATTTTCGGCCTCCCTGTGGGCTTCTTTCTATCCAAAGTCCCATCAACTTCCCACCTTTTTTGTATTTTTAAAATTGTATTGTTGCTCGTATTCATCAAGTTTGCAACCATCATCTAAATATATTTTAATACGGGCTCTTTGTACCATATTCATTGCAGGAATTTTGAAGTTTTAAATAGAAGCAGATATTTTTTGTCACTGTTAGTTGTCACTTTAACAGTTCTGAAATTTATCTACCATTGACAAAATATACAACAGCCAACTATCTATTTCTGTAAAACACATTTTTAAACACGGCTCACAATAGCCAAATATCTCTGTACAATACATTTTTGAACACGACTGTACTTGGTAGATACGTTTTATTTTATTTTGATTCTCGAAATAAACAAAATTCAAGGATTCAGTATTTTGAGTATATACAAGCACAAGTTGTGAAGTATTCATATGTGTTATGGTTTCTATGTAGATTGTTGGTGTTGCTATATTGTTTGTTGTACTGATTAGCAACTTTATAGGTTTTCGGGCCATAAAAGCCATATTAGATCTTTAAACCCGCTATCAAAGGCCAATAAACAAGCTTATGGTTCCAAAATAAAATAAAAAAATTTTATTAAGTACTCCTACTGCGTTTTATTATTTTTCCGATTAAACGCTGAGTTATTGTTGGTGTTGCTGTATTGTTTGTTGTACTGATTAGCAACTTTATATGTCTTCGGGCCATAAAAGCCATATTAGATCTTTAGACCAGCTTCAAGGGCCAATAAACAAGTTTATGGTTCTAAAATAAAATACAACAATTTTATTAAGTACTCGTACTGGGTTTTATTATTTTTCCCATTAAACGCTGAGTTATTGTTGGTGTTGCTATATTTTTTTGTTGTACCTACTGATTAGCAACTTTATAGGTCTTCGGGCCATAAAAGCCATATTAGATCATTAGACCCGCTATCAAGGGCCAATAAACAAGTTTATGGTTCCAAAATAAAATAAAACAATTTTATTAAGTACTCGTACTGGGTTTTATTATTTTTCCAATTAAACGCTGAGTTATTTCAGCAAATAAGTTGTTAACTTTGAGAATAACAATTCACATAGCAATTAAAAATTTACGTATAATGTTAATATATGATGTAAAATACACACTGACAAGCAGTATATGATTATTTATAAATGACTTGACGGAATATACAAAAGCTGTAATTCCCACAGCCCATCATCCTAATGAAGGGAATTAATAACAATTGTTGACAATGACTTTCCCTGTTCGCAATTTGACTTCTTCTCTCCCCACCACCAAGTATGTAAGTCATGGTATATTGACTCTTTTAGCGGTTCGTGAAGTTTCTCACAAATTTGACAAGTACTTTTGTCCACTGATGATTGAACCGTGTAAGCTTTCTTCCATTCGAAATACTTTAAATATTCTTCTTCATTTGTTTCTAGATATTTTAAATAGCCCACAAGGTCTTTAGTACTATCAAAGTCTTACACATTTATCACCGAATTAGGAGGCGCACTCAGTTTGTAATCACCAAAACCATACACTACAGGAACTATATTCTTCTGGAGAATATTATACAGTTTTTCTGTTGCATAGTCCTTACAATAAGAATTTTCAAATGAAAAATAAAATTTATATTTTTTCTCGATCATGTTGTAGCATTCCGGAGAGGAAAGTTTTGCATTTTCTTCATTTCTGCTACATTTTAGAGTTCCACAAGAGCCAAAAACATCAATTTTAGAAAATTTCTGAATTTCCTTAACTAAGTCTTCTCTCTTACCAGCAGTGCGACAGTTAGACACCATCCAGACAGCCAAGTTGGTTTTGTTTCTTAAAACTGCAGCAGAGAGCAGACTATAATTGGTTTTTTGTTTCAAAATATAACCATGTCGCCGTATGATATCAGAATCAAATCGATAACCCATGGTCCAGTTAAAGTACGATCGATATTGCTTCAAGTCAGGGCAGATATGATCTGGGGCCTAAAAATTGGCGAAAATGTACCTTTGATGGGGCGATCGAATCCAAGGGGAACCATGTTTCTTCTTATTATAGGTAGCATTAAAAATTAGAGCGTCGAATTGTATCAAAGGCAACAAGGATCTATTAGATGTAACGAAACAGTTACTATAATTGCACTTTTTAAACGGTTCATATCCATAACCGTTCATATAGCCCCATTTGTCCTTATATGGTGACCAGAAAAGCACGAATTTAGTGTCGTCAGAGATGAAATTAAGCGCTTTACACTTTCTAAAATTACTGTGCAAAAAGAAACGCGAACTTGTAAAATGCGAATACAGCGACATTGAGATAATGATAATGAAAGATATAATAATTTTTTTTATTATGTATTTGTGGCGCCGATTTAACATATTCTCAGGGAAATGTTATTGCATTCGTACTAGTAGACTAATTTAATAGTTCTGAACTAGGCAAAATAAATTGATATGCTTATCAATGTTGACTGTTGATAATGCAACTGCACTAAATGGTTGAAATTCAATTAAATATTTCATAAAAACGAACTGTAATATAAACACACACAAAACACAACTAAAAGGAAAATTAAACAAGCCAACACTTTTCAGAATTATGGATACGCTTAATTGTATTTTATCTGAATTGGCGTCTGTTACAACGTCTGTTGATTCTTGTCAGACAAAGATTGATGAAACTAATGAACTGTTAAGGGCCTAATAGTCTCTCATAATGGAGTGTTTAAAAAAAATGGAAACTTGGAAAGCTAAAACGGCATCTTTGTTTGTTTGTTTCTTTAAAAAAATCTGCTAGGGAGTCGTATAAAAGGTATCAACGATCTGTAGCAGTACTGTAGAGCTAAGTGTCTTGAAATACATGAAGTTCCTGAGATGGAGTGGAAACTCATTTACAGTGATGAAGTCGGTGAACAATGCAGTCGGGTAAAGAAGTATATGGTTAGCGCGGTACACCGATTAGGTAATGCCGATGAACCGTCTGATCGGCCGAGAGGAATCAGTATGAAATTTGTCCGAAAAACACACAAGGGTGAATTTCTACAGCGCAGGAAGATTAGGAGCGATTTTAAGGTTAGTGATTTGTTGTTTAAAGAACTACCGGGGTAAAATAGTGTTGTCTACGTTAATGAGTCCCTAGCCCAGCAAAACAGCTAAATGTTTTCCAGCGCACGTGAATCACACATAATAATAACATAAAGTACTTATGGAGTCGTAATGGCAACATTTTAAAGAAAGCTGCAGATGAGAGCAGAGTGTATGCGATCAAATCCGTCGGCGATTGTAATGTCAGAAGACCGTTTGGATCACAACAAAAACGCATGCATTTCTAAATACTGCCCTGGCGGAAAAGCTTGACATTATAATTAACTCTCACTGAAACTTGGCTTAATTCAGGTATCTACGACAGTTGAATGCTTGACGTTAGCAGATATACTGAAATTTTCAATATATTGATATGGTCTTAAAATGGCAAAACAGTTTAAAATGAAATAATAATAAATCAGCTTAATGATCTTCTTCTTCTTCTTCTTTGCCTTTATGTCATCCAATTTTGGACATAGGCCTCCTTCAAACTTCTCCATTTGTCTCTGTTCTGCGCCTGCCTTTTCCGGTGTAAGCCTCCCACTCTTTTTAGGTCATCTTCCCATCTCATCTGTGGGCGGCCTCTTGACCTTTTTCTCAACCATGGCCTCCACTGCAGTATTACTGTGTTCCATCGTTGGTCTGATTGTCTGGCATTATGTCCTGCAAAGTCCCACTTCAGTCTTGCTATCCGTTCTCTGGCATTTTTCACCTCCGTTATTCGTCTGATCCAGATATTCGTTTTCTTATCTGATAGTTTTACACCTATCATTATTCTTTCCATGGATCTCTGTGTTTTTTCTATCTTGTCCATGTTTGCTCTAGTTAGTGTCCAATTTTGTGAGCCATAAGTCAGAATCGGAAGAACACATTGGTCGAATACTCTTGTTCTAAGATATTGAGGTATTTTTCTGTTTGTTAGCACTCCTTTTAATTTTCCAAAACCAGCCCAAGCTAGTCTAACTCTTCTTGTGATTTCGGCAGTTTGGTTTTCTTTATTTACTTTGAGTATTTGTCCAAGATATATATATTCATTTACTGTCTCTAAGTTAACATTGTTGAGGATTATTTTTCTTGTATCATCTGTGTTAGTCATTATCTTAGTTTTAGACATGTTGATTTTAAGGCCCATTTTCTCTGAAGCTTCCGACAACTGTGTTACCATGTCCTGTAATTCTTCAAAGTCTGTTGTAATGAGTACGATGTCATCTGCATACCTGAGATGGTTTAGCTTTTTTCCATTTATATTTATTCCTTTTTGTGACCAGTTTAGCTGTTTGAACATGTCTTCCATTGCAAGTGTAAAACGCTTTGGGGAGATGACATCGCCTTGCCAAACCCTCCTTTTTAATGATATTGGTTTGGTGGTTTCTCTAATTGCACAATCATAGTCGCTTTTTCATATATGTTATGAATGAGTATTCTGTAGCGAGAATCAATTCGGCAATTGTTCATGGCTCTTTCCACAGCCCACAGTTCCACGCTATCGAAAGCCTTTTCATAATCTATAAAGGCAAGATATAGATTCAAATGATATTGATTTTGCCTTTTCAATTAATGTTCTCATTGTTAGTAGATGGTCGGATGTACTATAACCCTTTCGAAATCCAGTTTGTTCTATAGCCTGGTAAGCATCCATTTTGGGTGTTAATCGGTTGCTTATTACTCTCATGAAAAGTTTATAAATCTGTGATAACAGGGAGATAGGTCGATAATTTTGTAAGTTGTCTCTGTTTCCTTTCTTGAAAAGCAGTATAACTATGCTCTCGTTCCAGTTGTTGAGAATTTCGCTTTTATGAAGGCAATGGTTGAATAGCACTTTCAATTTTTCTATTGTCCGGGGGCTTTATTGTTTTTTAATTGCGATAGGGCAGTTTCAATCTCATAGATTTCAATACCTGGCAATTCTTCCGAGTTCACGTTCATCATTTTTTGTTGTATTCTTTTCTCTTGGTCGGCGTCAGGTTTTATTTTTGTGGCATATAGGTTGTTATAGAATATTTCCACTGTTGTTGTTATTCCATCTATATTTCTTTGTTCTTTTCCGTTTTGACCCTTTATGGAAACTACATTTGGTTTACCTAAGGATATCCTTAGCCACTTTAATCCACGATCCTGTTCTATTATTTTCTCTATTTTGTTTTCATTGTACTTTCTTAAATCTTCTTTTATCTTCCTTTTTATTGTTTTGTTCAGTTCTGTATATTCTATTGTGTTCCTTTTTCCCTCATGTAGGGCTGTTCGTCTTTTGTCTATTAGTTTTTTTGTTAGCTGGCTTATTTTGTTTTCTTTTGTTTTGTTCTTCTTAGCTACTTTCATAGCTGCGGTTAATAGTTTTTTATTTATGTTGTTATTGATTTTGTTGAGGTCTGTCTCTTCTTGTGATGTTTCTGATTCTCTTAGTAGTTTTCTGAATTCTTCTTTTTTTTCTCTTATTTTATTATGCACTATTATGACTAAGTTTTTGTACTGTTGTTTCCTTTCTAATTTGTAATTCAATTGTATTCTAGCTCTCAACATTCGGTGGTCGCTGCCGGTGGTAAATCTGTTTAGTGCTGTGACATCTTCAAAAATCTGTCTGTTTTTGCAGAGAAAGTAGTCAATTTCGTTCTTTGTTTTTCCATTCGGTGATATCCACGTCCACTTTCTATTATCTTTTTTGTTGAAAAATGTGTTTATTGCATATAGGTCTTGTTGTTGTAGATAGTTGATGAGTTTCTCACCGCGTGGGTTTCTTGTACCGTATCCGTAATTGCCTACTTTGTTGTCTATCTCATCGTGCTTCTTTCCGATTTTTGCATTGAAGTCACCCATGATGATTAGGTGTATCCTCTATTGCTGTTGTAATTTCTTCATAAATGTGTCAGTTTCGTTGTCATCGTGGTCTGAAGTGGAGGCATAGACTTGAAAAAGTTTTATTTTCAACTTTTTATTTATTTCTATTATTATATAGCCTGTTGGGCTGTTGGAAATGGGTTTGAAAGTTTTTACATTTTGTATTATGCTCTTTTTTACTATGAATCCTATGCCTCCATATGTTTCGTCTTCAGGACCTTTGTAGTATAATTGGTTTCATGTCTGAAGTTCTATACTTTGTTCGCCTCTTCGTTTCACCTTGTATAATCCTACTACGTCCCATTTAATTTTTGTTAATTCCTCTTTGAGCTCATATATCTTTTCATCTTTTGTCATGGATCTGATGTTGTAGTTTGCTAAGTATAATTTGTTTTGTTTCCTTTTCTGTTTCTCATGTTTACATGTCGCTCTTTTGCCTCCCCCAGAATCCACGAGGCTGACCGGCAGGCCGGTGTGGGACTGTGGATATTCTATCTTACCCACCTGGGGTAACTTTCCTTGTTGTTTTGTGATCGACATTTTGTTTGTTTGTTTGTTTGAAGGGGTTGGCTATACGTCACCACGCTTGCCAGGCGTGTTGGTGAGTGAGGAGATGTGGGTGGGATTTTATGTTGGATGAGCCTGGATTTGGCTTAATGATAATGTTCATAAAAGGATATTGATGGGAATAGCTTCATTTTATCAT
The DNA here is from genome assembly GCA_940337035.1 of Agriotes lineatus. NCBI lineage: Eukaryota > Metazoa > Arthropoda > Insecta > Coleoptera > Elateridae > Agriotes > Agriotes lineatus. The sequence continues at coordinate 3,714 of CALNHX010004809.1, read as the reverse complement.
TCGAATTTCTATTTCCTACAATGGTATTAGCAGATCATTATTAAATAGTCAATTTGTGGTTGCAATTGTAATTCGAATTAATTGAAAGTTATTCTGTTAGTCAGGCTTTATCTGAAAGAAGTGAATATTATCATAAAAGATAAGTAAAACAAAAGTTTAATTCTTATGATTAATGACAAATACAAATGAACATCAAAAATAGATACCTGTATTATCAATTGGTATAACCAAGGTTTTTGGCGGGTATTTACAAATAACAAGAACAAATGGAGTGTAAAATGTATAAATTCGATTGACACAAGTTCAGTTTCAAACTGAATTAAATACTCAATTTTGCATTTAGATACTACTTAAGAATATAGAATTTTAGAATTGAATTCAATTATATAATAAATTGAACAAAATAAACGATAATTCAATCAAAGAATCATTAATAATTAAATAATTAACTTATATAAACATACAGTAAAGCTAGTATAAAATTGGATTGAATGCAAATAATTAGTTTACAAGTATATTTAAACAAAGGTTATTACATATAACAAATGATGATATATTTTTAATAATTACAATTTCCTCAATTTAAAATATAAATTTTATTGTGTATGTCCTAATTAAATTCAACAGTAACCCAGAGATTAAGAATCGAACAATTAAAGTTATTACAAGTACATGCTCAAGCTGTGGACGAAAATGTAAGATTTAGAACCAATTTTTATAAAACCTTGAGAATAATAGTAAATTTAAATAAAATAAAATAAAAGTATTAAGACCACAACAATAAATATGTGGTTTATTTTCTTCTATTGACTCCATTTGCAGAATATAGATTGCTATACAATGTCATTGAAATACTTTTAGGTATTTTCATACATAAGATATTGTTATTTGGAGATTGTAATTTATCTCAAATCTACTCCGATCTAATTCAAATCAGTCTTTTGGTGCGGTCGAAAATTAATATGCTTTATGCTGAATTATTTTCTTGGGTCTTATGTTGTAGCCATTTTAGATATGCACTTTTCTATTTGTATACCTTGTCTTTGATTTTGTCATTCCAATATTTTAATAGTTTTCTTACATTTTGAATAACAGTATATTCAAGTGCACAGCACACACACAAAGGCCATGTTTAGAAACCAACCATTCAGTACAACTTAAAACAACGACATTTCTCAGTTTGATTCCCATTACGCTCTATTGATAAGAAGCAATAAAACTTCTCGACGTAAATTTATTAAAAAGGCGACATGTTTTAAAACCAGACTGGTTTCATCTTCAGGCCAAATGAACATTGGTAATAAAACCACGTGTTACATTTGTAGGTTAAAAATAAAATTGAGGTTAGGTTGAAGCGCTGGAGGCGAGGTAGCAATCAAATTTACAAAGAACAAATTAATTAACCAGCAAACTACGTTATAAAGACCGTTATACTGGTTAATACATCATAGTATAAAATAAAACTAAACAAGTAAAACAGCTACAAAGTCTGAAGGAGTTGGCGCTAAAAATAATCATAAATTGAAATTGTTTTCTGGTGAAATTACACAGCGCGTGGTACTTAACGAGATTTTTCTACCTCAACTTTAATTAAAAGGAAGAAAATGTCCTAATGAATTAAGCAGCATATCTGGTCAAAGCATATGTTATCAAAAATAATATAATAAGTAGTACCTACGCCTATTTTATCGATGATATTTTGATAGATATTATGAGTTGCAAAGCTGAAAATTATAACGAAATTTATCTTAAAAATATATAGATTATTATGCGTACTACGAATTGTATTTAGGAAGAGAATATATTGATTTAAAATATACCAGATAGAGCGTAATGCTATTTTATACTGTGAGTATCAATGCTAATTATAAATTTTTCTCCCAAACACACTTTTTGTTGCTTTTTATGCTGAGAACGCACGACCTAAATTAGAAAAGTTAACTGACATTTCTAAACTGGTTCATTTGACACATTAAACAAAACCAAGTTAGCTCGTACCAAATCGAAAATCGCGAGTCGCTATATTGTTAGTATGGTAGAAGGTCCTATTAGTCAATGTAGTAAATTTAAGAGAAGATGGTTGGCTCAAAATTCAACGATTTATATTTTCTAATAAATTTTCTAGCAATATGACTAAATATACGTGGATTTTCATTAGTAATATGCCAAATTATCGATAATTTGTCGCGTGCACTAAGTGCACGAGACAAAATTAGAATCAATTTGATATACAAGAGGGGTATTTTGCGGACTATTTCCCGAACAAAAGTTAACAGGGCGCTTTTCCACTAATTTGGCTAATTTGGCAGTGGTTTCGCTTGATAGTAGGTGGGGAGTAAAAGAATCTCATTAATCCGTTGATGTGCGTTACTAATTAGTTGACGAAAATTTGTACTAGTCCAAAATTATCGCATAATTGGGATCTGATTGGTTAAATATCAGAAATTTAAAAGATTTGATTGGCTTAAAGTGAGTGAATGAAATAGTAATGATTAACGATCAAGTTCAAACTAGAAAAGCTAAAAGGTCAGATGATGTATTTTTCCAACTGGCATACTCTAATTAAATTTTCCGCATACAGTAAACAACATCAGCTGCTCAATATAAAATGTTATGCCATAAGGAAGATTTAATAAAAAATACAAAACAAACGAATGAGTAATTTGCTAGTTCGTATAGAGCTAAATATTGACCTTATGTAGTTTGAACAGATCAATATCAATTAGTTTTATCTCTTTAGAATATTACTTCTGAGATCTTAGATATTGTATAAAAAAATTAATCTGTGCTTTGTCGAAATTTTAATGTAACTAATCTATTTAAAAATTCGGTCTAACCGATCCACTAAATTATGTAGGTATTTACTTAAATTTCCAATGATACAATATCGCTAGGTTATACTAATAAACCAAATGTAGGAAATGATTCAGCACTATTTAAGAACAACGACGCTATTTAATTTTAACCCTTGCTACACAATGAGCTTTATTGATAAATTAAAATTGTTTCGTTGAGGAAATAGCATTCGAGGGCCTCGGTGTGGCGTTTAAACCGATATTAATCTAGCAGTGAATCGAAACGTAGTAACAGTCGTAATAACTTTTTCAGTTCATTTGGTTACAGTGTATGCTATGTAAATAGCATGTTGTGGTTAATAATAATTGCAATAACTTTGTTACTCGTGGTTGGGTATTTAAAAATTAGAAAATATCTTGAGTATTGGGAAAAAAGAGGAATACCTGCAGTAAAGCCATGGCCGTTTTTTGGAAATATGGCACCCATTGCACTTCGGAAACAATCGTTTGCTCATCTCGTACAAGATTACTACAACAAATTTCCAAAAGAAAGGTGAGGCTATGTTCGCTTACGTTACATTTTGGAAAATTCATAAACATATGCACGTTGTTAAGGTCGTGCGGGCGTTCATGTATATGGTGAGATACACCTATATGGTTTATTATTAGAAATAGAAACGAAATTTAAATACAAAAGTTGTAGGGTTTTATCCGAACCACTAAAATCTGTTACCACAGAAAATAAATGGGTATCACAAAATGCATAAATAGCACCGTCATCAGATTTTTTAAATAAAACGCCCTTCTATATATTTTTTAAAAGCTTCGAGGAGCCCATTTTGTTGGTTCCAAATACATGCCATGTGTTCAAAAAGAAATTACAAAAGGGTAGGTCATGGAAAACAAAACTAATGTCAAA